>VZRW01009348.1:245090-262623 GCA_013398125.1 Aegotheles bennettii | reverse complement strand
GGAGCCGAGCAGGACACCGCCAGCCCCCAGCCCGGCCCTAGGAAGGTCCCCGTTGGATCTCCCCGTGGCAAGCAGCTCCCGCAGCCACCCGAGGGCTCGGGCCTGCTGCCCTGCCGCGGCCATGGCTCTGGCACAGGGAACTCCCCTGGCTCCTGCTAAAACCAACCCCGACATCCACACCGGGCCAAACCCCTGCTTTTGCATTTGCTTTCCTGTGCTTCTGCCTTTGACGCTCCTGTTTTCAGCTGTAAAAGCTGGGAACTTTCCATGTGTGAAGTAAAAGGGGAGGGAACCACCACTTGGTCGCATTGCCAGAAGCTGTCCTGATACCACCAGGTACCAGCAGGTACCAGCAGGTACAGCAGGTACAGCAGGCCTGCAGCACAGGCACGAAGCCTGCTGGGTCTTGCAGGGTACACACACCCCAGCGAGCACGGCCCCTGCCCCGGGGGTTTGCACCCTTCAGCACTCGCAGCCTCCCCGAGCCCCACGGGCAAGCGCTGAGGGTGCAGTCAAGCATCGGCACCCATGGCAGCAGCCTTAAAAACTGGTGTGGGAGGAAACTCTAGTCCTAAAAATACCAGTCGCTGGTGAGCGCCAGGGAGGGAGCTGTGCCTCCGAGCCACCCGCTGCTTCGTGTTTTGCCTCTCGCCTTCCGGGGGCTTCGCTGCTGCCTGGTGCCGAGCTCTGCCACCGCGCCGGGCTGACAGACAGACTCCGACTCCTGTGTCTGCACAGGGCTCGCCTGCTGACTCTGCCCTCGCGGGAGAGATGGGGAAGGGCTACAAGGTGGTGGTTTGTGGAATGGCCTCAGTGGGCAAGACTGCAATTTTGGAGCAGCTTCTCTATGGAAAGCACACTGTTGGTGAGATACTTTTACTTTTTTGGGGGGATTGTTTCCTTTTCCAGAATTTTGTTCTATGTGGGCCCCCAAAAAGCAGTAACCAAGGACTACAAACTGCTCTGAGGTGAAGGGGGAAGTTAACGTGGTTTGCTGCATCTCTGGGGAGTTCCGGAAAGTCATAGTCCCTTGCTTATCGATTTTTAAAAGAGGCTTGGAGAAGAACCCTTTCCATGATGTTCCCAGTTATAAAATACATGGATGTTTAAGTAAAACAAACACAGAAAGCAGGTGATGTGCTTGCTGCCTATTTACATAATATCTTATGCCCTGAAAGATGCTGTAGAGGCCTGAAAAATAAATAGATATCAGTGATGAGCAGAGAGACCATTTAGACTTTCTTTCCATCTTCTTAAAGCTTTATATTACTTGGTTTTGGCTAATACTTAATGAAAGTGCTGAAAAGAAAAACAGCTCTGCTGTTTTTCCCACATTCTGTACTGAACTTAAGGGGCCAAGCTTCTCAGTTCTTGGAGAAATCCTCCTCTGGAAAAACGGACTTGAGAGAGGAGCATGGGATGTCTGAGTCTTGTGCACAGAAGAAAGGGAACGAAGGCAAAGCTGGCTTGTTTTCCTCTGTTTCCACATGACTTGGCTTTGAGAGGTAGGGCAACGATCAGCAGGCTGATGAATTATTCCTGCCTCACCCAGGAACAAGAGGTGGCACCAGGGGTGAATTTCAGGGCTTTGGCAGAAGACATCTAGTGCATTTGTATATTTTCCTTGGACCGGTAAATTAAATGTTGGGGTGATTGGATAAACACTAGGATTTCTAGAATGGTGCTTTGCAGGCACTGTGCCTTTAAAATGTGTGGATGGGAGGAATTTGCTGGCAAAGCCTGATGCAGAACTGCGTGCTAATACCCTTGTTTAAAAGGAGGATTTCCTCTAACGTTGCAGCAACATCTGTTTCCATCATCCTACCGAGCCCTGTGCACGTAGCCCCTGTGTAGCTGTCAGCGTGAAGGTTGCAAAACCTGCGGACTGGAGGTTTTTCCCTTTGCTACCGACCTGCCTCTCCTCTGCGCCTGGAGATCGCCAGAGATGCCCGAGCAGCATGAGCAAGGCCACGTTGCTTAAATCTCATTGCTTTGCGTTACTTCCTGCCCCGAACTCCTATTAGTGACCCAGGCAGGAAGGATATGCGGGTGTTGCTGATCAGAGGAGCTATTTATGGAACCAGCCGTGAACACGATTATACAACGTCACGGATACTGGCTGACATAACCAGAGGGAGGCCTCGTGCCCGGGGTTTAGCTGTGGGTGTCCCTGTGTCACTCCTGGACGCTCCACTCCAGCTCAGCCATTGCACAACACGGACTTTCCCCCTCCCAGAAATATCAGTTTTCCTTTCCCGCAGCTCTGCCCGTATTTTTTGGAGTTAACAGTAAGGGAGGGAGCAGCTGATAGCAGAGGAGGGGGGTGCAAGGGGAGAAGGAAAAAGGTAGCCTCCTGGTTTTTATGATTTTCATAGAATCATAGAATGGTTTGGATTGGAAGGGACCTTTAAAGGTCATCTGGTCCAAACCCCTGCAGTGGAAAGGGACATCTTCAACTAGATCAGGTTGCTCAGAGCCCCATCCAGCCTGACCTGGAATGTTTCTAGGGCTGGGGCACCTACCACCTCTCTGTGCAACCTGTGCCAGTGTTTCACCACCCTCATTGTGAAAAATTTCTTCCTTATAGCTAGTTGAAATCTACCCTCTTTAAAACCACTACCCCTTGTCCTATCATAACAGTCAAATCTTATTCCCAAGACATTTGGAGAAAGAGGCCAAGTAGCAGAGTTAAGATCAGAGTAGGGAGAGGCTCATTTAGAGCCACTGCAGCCCCAGGGGATGAGGGGCTGTGGCCCAGTGCTTTTGATATCACCCACGTGTGGCATCAGACACATGTAGGGGGCTGAACCGATACATTGGTGTTTCTTCCAGTCCTGCTGAGTGGCCACTGTTCTCCCCAACTCTTCCTCAGCCCACGGGCAGTTCTGGCAGAAGGTGCCTGAATTATGGTGAAAATGGTTCCCAGAAGATCTGTAGCTATAGGTCCAACCTGTGTTGACTTAACCCTCAAACTGTGGAGGTAGAACTCCACTGTGAGGGTCTCCTTGGGCAAGAAATGAGTTCGAGGACTGGCGAGTCCTTGATTGCTCCTCAGCTGAGCTGCTGAAACTACACAGACCTGCTGCTGGTTCTACCATTGCAGGGGTGGCCTCTCCACCCTTTAACCATGATTACTGAATCTGTCCTCATTTCCGAAAGCTTGTGAGCTCCAGAAAGCTGACATGTACATCTTGGCTGCTGGCCTTTTTTGGCAGGAGGCAAAAAGGACTAGTGTGTTTGCTGAAAGCCCGTCTGTTCAAAGCCAACTAGGAAGGCAGCTCACTGGGTATGGCTCACATGGACACAAGCTGTTTCAAAACCTGTGCTTCCTGCTGACGTCAGGAGCAGCTCTGCGGCTGGTCCGAGAGCTGAGGGGCCAATGCACAGAGTTTTTCCATTCCTGACAGCATCCACATCCTGCTCCCAGAGACAAGAGACATGCTCGAACTTGGTTGTAGGCTCAGAGCACAATGTCTGGTGCCATTCTCCAAGATGTCCCAGCCACTGGCATGGGGGTCTCCTCCTGGCTGTAAATCAGCCATGAGTCTATGTCAGTGCTCACGTGCCTCCTGTTGACTTTCCTGTAAAAAGGAGTGGTGGCACAGCTGCTATCAGGGAAGCGATTAGTGTCCTTGGAGGTTTCACGCTGCTATATAAAGCCCTTGGCTTTGAGCCCATGCTCCTGGCTGCGTGCTTGGTGATGGTGGTGTAAACCCAGTTGTACCGTGCTTCTTTTCCTAGAAAAATGTGCACCTTCAGCTCTCCCTGGCTTGTCAGGGATGGAGTCCCTAAGTGCTGATGTTGATTATATGGTGAGCAGCCAGCACTCTTGCAAAGGCACTGAGATCGCTCGAGGTCAAAGAGAAAAAAGTACTCGAGGGGTGGGAACACCCCCAAAAAAGGAATATCTGTGTCACTGCAGCTTGTGAGCAAGAATGTGTGGTACTGGGCTTTGTGCTGGGCTTTAGGGGAAGAGGGCTTGCTTTAGGCAAGAGGGGCTGTTTGCCTTGGGCCCTGGGAAGAGAAAGAAGAGGGCAAAAAGATGAGATACGCTGTCAGAGCCTTGTAAAGTAATGTATGTATTGCATGGCAGCCTCTCTGGCTAAGCTGATACAAGGAATCAGACCAAACCTGAAAGGTGGTGTTTGAAATGGGTGCAGATTTAGCTTTGGGCCATGTAGGGACTATATTGCCGTAGGTCAGGCCAAACAGTTGTTAGGCTTGCACATATGTACACAGTTGCCTGGTACCTGGGATGATCTCTCTTTTTGAGGCTTCAATGTTGTGTTTGTCCATCTTCCACCTTCTCTGGCACTCCTAAGAAAGAGAGCCCAGTCTTTTCTCCTTGGTCATGAAATGGATCCTTGACTGGCAGCGGAAGTTTGTCCCACTAAATACCTGTGGTACCTGGCACTGCTTGGCCTGAGTGCCCTGGAGAGGGCTAACAGGAGAGTTGCTGGCTCAACTTTGGCATGGGACGTGTCTGTAAAGAGGATAGGTATTTTTCCTTAAACTGTGTTCTCATTCAGTGATGGTGCAGAAAGGGGTCTTCCTTCTGCCTTTAAAATTTCTCTGGACCCTCAACCTATGGTAAAGCTTATCAAATGAACAGGAGGAGATGAGAACTCTTCCTGTAGGAAACACGATTTTCCTCATTTCTGCCTCCCGGCTGTGTAAATAGCTGGTATGATCAGGATATTCATAAGCAGCTACTTCAAATCACCTTACTAGCTGGGAATGTAAACACCATATATTACTGTGGATGAACCCCTAATGAGAGAATTTGCCTCACTTGGTCTCAGCTGGAGGGATTTGGGGTTTTGGCTTTCACAGCTCCAACGATGTGGAGGCTAATTACCTAAATTATGCATTCTTACATCTTTGTTTCTTAAATCAAAACTACCTCCTGATAGAGCTGCAGTCAGCTTTGCATTTTAGAAACAGATGAAAATGGAGCTGAATGTATGCAACTGAGGCTTGCAACCATGGCTACCGGTTGGTGGGACCACTACTTAACTAGCAGCTAAATCTAAATAGACCAGCGCCTGCTGAGGCCTGTCCAGCTCTTTTCTGGGTCAGGGATCCTCTGATATGCTGTCATTTGAGATCTAAGTAAGCAAAGCCTGTTATCTTGCAGTTTTCAAACACAAGGAGTAGTGGGCTAAATTTCTGCTGGAAAGAGGGAAGGAGAGGTAACATAGGAGATCCTCAAGTATCTTCTTCAGGAAGATGCAAAATTTGCACTGCATTTATGTTTGAGAGTCACTTGGGAACTTTTAAAATTCCATCTTGAAATTTTGCTTTGTTTTGGTGTTTGCAGTATCTCTACCATGTCTAGCCTGAGTGTGTAGTGTTCGTTAGTATATCGAGCCTTCTCTTTTCCTCACTGGGAAACCACCAGGGGTTCAAACACCACCCAATTTATGACCGAGGCTTCCTCTTGCAGCTCCTCTGTGGCAGCCGTGGATAACATAGATGAAGACCTTTCTAACTCTATCAAGCCTTGCACCAGCTAAGTAGGCACTAGAGGACGGCATCAATCTCCTGTCTATTCCTCCTTTCTCTCCCTAACTTTAGTTTCCAAAGAAACCACAAGATTGGTCACTGTTCCCCTGTCCCCCCCCGTCCCCCCCATAGGTTCTGAACCGTAAAGCTGGTTTCATCTACCTGTTTCTGTGTCACAGCAGTAGATATCTCAAAATATGTCTCTGTAAATTTAGAAAAACTGGTATCAGGAGAGAGAGAAAAATCCCACGATAATGCTCTCCTCCAAGGAGAACCTACTCAAACTAGCAGCAGTCAGCAGGGCAGCAACTCCCAGCACAAGCTGCCCTTGCTCACCCAGGTAGCAAAGGTGGGAGGAGTCTTGGGAATGCCAGTGAGGGAAAGGAGAACCGGGGTCCCTATGACAGGGAGGAATTGATGGTGCCAGACACCTTCCTAGGACACTGGGCTTTTTTGACTGGTTCTGCTCTCATACAACAACTTGCCTGGCAGATACTTGAATGGAGACTGGGAAAGTGTGTGAATGGGGTGGTACTAACAAGAAGCGTTAACCATCATTGCTAGCAAGATGTGGCTAGCATGTGGTTTGGGCTTTGGAAGCAGGGCCTAGCATAAGGTGACACAGGTATGTCTAAAAATTATCCGTGTTTGCTTAGGAACCTACCTGCAGGTAGCCCGATATATATATATATTTATATGCATATACTCCAATGCATGAAGGTGAAATTTCACCTTTGGAATCCGATACTGATGCATAAATTCCAGTTCCCTCCAAAGTGCCCCCCATTTCACATCAAAATTTGTTGCTCTATTCTGCTGACTCAACTCTGAGATGTTAATTTTTCCTCTTCGTTTTCAAGTAGGATGTTAAAAGACATAATTTTAATGCTACTTTTAATGCCATCAGGAAGAAAATGTCATGGGAGGATGTGGATATATTAAAGACTGTTGAATTACAGTGCAGCATTTAGATGATAAAACCATGTACAACATTATTCATTGCTTTCTAAAAAGAAAACTTAGGTACTTATGGTTCATTCCTTCTTGCCAAAGTAGTATTTACTGATGCCAGATATTTCCTTGACCTGTCTGTGCAGTGCAATGAGGCAGAACAAGAAGAAATACAGTGCTGTATTCTGAAAGGGCTCTGTCATCTACTTCAGTCTTTAAAAATGCCCTTGTAACACATTCTTCAACCGCATGGAATGCATTCGTGCTTCCTCTTTTTATTAACCTTTGTTTTGTCCTTCTGCTCCTAGTTTTGCTCCCGCAGGTTAGCATGGCTATATTTGGAGGCGAGATAAATTAATTTGTTGCAAACCTAATAAGAGTTTGATCTATGAAGACTGCACAGAGAGAGGCAAAAAGAACAGCTTGTGCCACTTTCCTGCATAGGAATGCTGCATACATCATGGGGAACCATCAGCGTGGGTGGAATGCTTTAGCTTGTTGTCAATGTGAAGTATTTTGAATAGTGTCATTGAATATAGCAAAATCCTTATTTTCACAGGCCAGATAATCCCTCGTGTTTTCTTAAACAATGTACTAATATGGTCCCTTTTTGACAGACAAAGAGAATAATGCAGGACTCACTACTGTAGCCCTGTAATGTCAAACAATTCATGTATATAGGAGTGCAGTGGAGGCAAAAACGTGGATTGCAGAGGGTTTATATGAATACTTAAAACTGACTCTGAGAGTGGCCCAGCTACACTATCCATAGTTTGTTGGGACCTGTAACCTTATTCACACAAAGCTGAGGTGATCGATGTGTTTGGATTGGAAAAAATTGTTTTAATTAGTTCAAAGTAAGCTGCCTTGAATCACCTCGCGTTTACCATGGGGAGAGGAAGGCAGGAGAGCCAGTATGCAGATAGTTACCATGGAGCAGGTGATATATATATGAAAGCTTGCTACCTTGTGCATGCTTTTGCCTTGCAGTAGATGAGCTTGCTCCTATTAGCAAATGTGAGTCATTTTAAATCCCCAAGGGATGGAAAAAGCTCACTGTGTATTTGAGTAAATACAGCATACAACTTTGCTTGCATGCAAACATCCCCTTTCCTTCCTGGCTTGATTCCACTTGTTGGTTAGTTGTACTACCAATGCACATTCAATTCCAGAATGATTCCTTTGGCTCCTGCTTCTTCCGTATGATCCAGCTCAGTATGAAGCAAAGAAGTAGCTCGAGATATTAGTACTGGACTATCTGGTGTTCCTTGGCTCCTCTTTCAAAAGGGAATGTTTGGGCAGGCCTGTTTGGAGCATGCTTGGCACAGCACTGTACACTGGGTGGTTGGAGTTTGGGAAACTTGGGGGGAAAGGCCATGTATCTTATTCTATCCTGAATGTGCATGTTTTATAGCTTAATTTTACAGGCATAATGATGTGCTCATACATTAGGTAGTTGGATTTACCCAGTGTCGCTACTGTAAATAGCTGATGCAGTGCTTTATGAATACAGCCCTTCATGGGGATGTCAGACAAGATCGAGTCCAGAGCAAGTCACTCTGGAAAACATGCTCTGAAATCTATTGTGGGGTAAAATTCTGCTGTACTGCAAATAATTCTTACAGTGGTGCTGAACTTACACCAGTCGGACTTGTCTGCTTGTTTTAAAACAGGCTTAGAAGAGGGTGCCACAATGGAAGATGTGTATTTGGCATTAGTGGAGACAGACCGAGGCGTGAAGGAACAGTTACGGCTTTATGACACCAGGGGTCTGCAGGAGGGCATAGAATTGCCAAAACACTATTTCTCTGTCGCTGATGGCTTCGTTCTCGTGTACACCGTGACCAGCATTGAAGCTTTCCAAAGAGTTGAACTGCTGAAAAAGGAGATCGACGTCTTTAGAGACAAAAAGGAGGTAAATGCACGGTGCCTTAACTGCTTGGCTTATCAGTGTATCAGTGATAGGAGTTAAGGTTGCTAAGCACAGATTTTGTTTCTGTAAAACTCTCATAAAAAGGCAAACGAATGTACCCACAGCCTTGGGCAATCCAGCAAAAAGAAGCTTTCTCATGCTGGGGAAGTCTAATTCACATGCCATGCAGGTCACACAAAAGAATGTGGGGGTTTTTTCCTCCTTACTTCCTCTACTACAGCTAAAACTCAGTTAGCTGAATGCACCAGCCAGGACACTTATGACTAATAAAACATATGGTCTACAGCAGTGCAGTTCATATGTTTTTTTTAGATATTGTACACGGGAAGTCAAGTGCTTAGAAAAATATAACGAAGGGCATTATCTTTGTTTGTTTTGTATTCATGTATTTGATGGCTTACAAACTAGTGTAACTGACAATGGGTCTCCCAGACATTAGTCAATTGGCAAAGCGGCTTTAATGTATTTTAACAACCATATTGAATCAATTCAATTGTGTGAAATGACTGCTCTATTTTCCCTTAGAAAGCAGCTAGTGTTTTCAGCTGACAGTGTTCCAGCTTAGCTAAACAAATATAACTTGTATGTGGCATTAGCATTATGGCTTTTCTTACAGTATCTTTGTATTCTCAAGTACTTTTCCCTGTTAAATGTCTTTAGCCTACAGCTTTCCAAATGTCTGGTTTATGCTGTTAGAAAAAATTAAAAGTGCATGAAGAATTAATTGGATAATAGTAGGGAGAGACTTCCCAAAAATGTAACTTGTTTAGTACTGACAGCACGTAGGGGGGTGGAGGAAGGCAGGCTTCAAGTTTGACAGCAGCAGAACATGTAGTCACAGGAGAGGTATGTTAGCTGGTAGGGCTGGTGTGAGCTGCAGACTGTCACGTATATCAGGGATATGGGAGTCAATCATAACTCCCCTGCAGGGCAAGGAAAGGTGGACAAGCAGGAAATTTTTCCCAGGCGCTGTGTTTTGTGCGGGCGCTGATTTGTTACTTTGCAGCATATTGTAATGCTGAGAGGGAGTCACAGCCCCAGCAGGATCTGTGTCCCTCTGTGTTACCTGCCAGAACTCTTCTCTCTCGTTGCATGCAGGTATTTTAGAAAACAGTTAACTTGCTTATCCTCTGGGAGAGCTTAAAGTTTTGATTTTGACTGGGGATAACAGTGGCCACAATAAGCTGGATAAACTAGTTTTACTCCCCTGATTTCTAGTCCATATAAGATATGCTTTGAAGCAGGTAGAAGGTGAAACTGGGAGTCCTACCTTAAGATAGCATCAGGAGGCTTAAAGTTTGGGCTCTGATAGAATAATTCCATAACTGAATTAGTGATCTATCTCCACTCATGGTGCTTCTGAGCTGGCAGAATTTCACCTTGTTGAGTGGCACAGTCCCCTGTTGTGTGCCAGATGACAGAAAGCAGTGATGGCTGGTTCCTTGCTTCTGCTGGCTGTGGGGACTCTCCAGCACGCACCTTAAAGCCTGGCTAAATTTTATACTAAATAGAGGTTGTGTTCTCTTGCACTGACAGAGCTTAACCATAGGTAAAATTCAGTTGGAGTGTGCAGTAAATGTGTATGAAGATTATAGCTTCTTTCAAAGCCTTCGCAGAGGGAAAAACGTTTTTTCCAAGCACTATGAATGGGCTGCTATAGAAAAGAAAGGAAGCCTCAGACCTCACAGGAATGGGACGAACATCTCCAGCTGGAAAGAAACATAAGACATCCTGGTGTTAGCCTGATGAACAGGAAAGAGCAAGCAGATGTGTCCATAGCAAAAACCCCAAATCATCAGCAAGAGAGGACTTGGTCACTTGATCTTTGTCAAACCACTAGCGTAGAGATGAGACCAGAGTTTGACTAAGGACCTTGAACTATAAATATGGGCCTGGTTTTCCCTAAGAGCTGGTGCTGGTAAAACATTTTTAGATAATAGTTAACTTAAGATAAGCAGGAGCAGTAACTTTAAGTGCCCAGCACTACCTCCAGCACTTCCTAGAACTGAAGTACCGGGCAGGCCACTGAGCTCAGCCACACTGTACTGTCTCAGTGATACAGAAGTCACTTGATTGATCCTTACAGCTAAGGGTCTGATTTGATACTTCTGTGCTGCTCTGGTTAGCTATCCAGCTGCTCTTGAAACTGCTTCTGAGCAGATCGTGCTGGTGCTTATCTGACCCTTTCAGTGACAGAAGACTGCTTGGGTCCCTCCAGTTGCTTGTCATGTATGTGGGAGTGGGCAGCCAGCTGGGCTGGGAGAGTTACATTGCAGGCTGGGGCTTGAGAAAAAACAAGCTGGGCAAAATGCACAGCTGTGGGGTCCAGGCTTTCTCTGCTGCCATGCATCTTTTTCATCTCTCAAGCATCCACTGCTCTGACTTACTCAGATATCAGGCTCTTCTAATTTGTCTAGGGCAGCTCAACTGCCAAGCAAATGGAGAATGGGGCTGTTTAACTTCGGCTCTCTTGAGTATTGTTTCCCTTTAAGCAACTGGGGGGAGCAGGGGAAGTCCTGCATATCCTGTGATTAAAACCAGCTACCACGGCACAAGTAGATGAGGCTAATTCAGATCACAGAGCCTGATCTTCCAAACTACATGCAGCTTGCCTTGTGCCAGCGCTAAGTTAAAGAACAGGTCTGAACTATGTCGCTACTTGCCTGCTGTTTAAAAGCATTGTGAGTGGTGGATGCTTTTTTTATAAAGCTCACCCTTTTGTTTTGTTTGTAGGTAACAGTTATTGTCTTGGGAAACAAAACTGACCTTCTGGACCAAAGGCAAGTGGAAACAGAAGCAGCACAGCAATGGGCAAGGGCTGAGAAAGTGAGACTGTGGGAAGTGACTGTGACAGATCGGAAAACACTGCTTGAGCCCTTCACCTTCTTAGCTAGCAAACTGTCCCAGTCCCAGAACAAATCAACATTTCCCTTGCCTGGAAGGAAGAACAAAGGGAATAACTGTGATAACTAAGCTACCCTAGCATTCTCTGCTGCTGCCAGGTCACAGCCTATGTCCTTTCTGTGCCATTTGCTTCTCACAGTTTCACTTAAAGCAATAATCTCATTCAGCAATAAAATCAGCAAGCTTGTGGCTAAGAGGTTTCCTTCCTTTTCACAGACTTGGCTTGAAAAAGTGACTGGTGGTAAAAGCCTTAAAAAGCACTTCATGAGAGGAGTCATCTTGCAACAAGGGTTATGGAGGAGGGACGGACAGGTGGATGCCTCTCTAGCAGGGGCTTTGACTATGCCTGGATGCAGCCGTGTTGAGGGACAAATCAACAAGCTTATCATCAAGCAGCCCCCCTGCAGATCTATAGTCTCTAGTCACAAATAGTACTAGCTCCAATAAAGCATTCTATTTGGAGAGAGGATATGTTTGAAATGGCAATAGTCCTTTTACCTTGACCTTAGGCAGGGCCACAGGGCTTTTTGATGCTGCAGGAGGCTGAGGTCAGTGTGTTGTTGCAGGAGAAGGGTTTGGAGCAGGAGGAACAACTACTAGCAGATTTAGCCCCTGAAGTTCTGCTAGTGTCTGGGAAAAAAAAAAAGGAAAAAATTCCAAATCTTGTGGGAAATCTACCCCGTCATGAAGGTTGTCAGCAAAGTCTGGCAAGTAGTGCTTTCAGATCAGGAATTTATTTATACAGACCAGAAAAGCTCTCAGAGCACTCATTAATTTAACTGCGACCTGAAGGACAACATAGCTGCACATGGTTTTGTTCCAGCATGTCCAGTACAAATCAGTCACATTCACATAGGTGATAATTTTACAGAGCAATTTTGTATGCAGGAGGTACAGCCTGGGCTCTGCTTGGTGCATTGTGTAACACTCCTACCCAGCCGTTCTGCCAAGCCGCAGGGATCCACCCTCGGTGTGAAGCTACAGCCCAGGTAACAACCGGTACAAAGTGCTGTACTGCTTTGTGAGAGGGGACTCGGGAGTGTAGGAGGCTGCCTCTTGGGAACATCCCCACAGCAAACACCCTGAAATACCTGTAAAAGTGGCTTTGGTCTCAATACGCTGCACGTTGTCAGGCAGCACGAGCACAGCTGTATGTGCTGTATTTGACTCTCCACGCTGGTAAACCTGTGCTGCAGGAACCTGCTGTCCTAGGTCGGCCTGTCAGTAAACTAAACAAAATTGGATACAGCAGGACAGAGTGAGCAAACGGTCCCAGAGAGAGTAGCCAGCTTTCAGCCTCTGACAACCTCTTCTACTATTGATACTAGCTTTTCTCTATATTTGAAGACAAAAGTGGGGAGAGGGAGTGAACTAAAGTACCCAGTTCCTTTGTTTTCCACTAAATTAACATTGTTTTGAACAAATATTGAGAATTTCACTGTGAGTCAGCAAAACCACGAGCAATATTTGCACTGTCATATCATAACTGCTACATAGTAAGTGAGCTTAATGATCACAATTAAGCTGTGTGCTTATAGCACTGCTCTTCCTGAATACTGGCAAATAAAGTCTGTCAGCATTACTAATGTCAGAGCAGCAGTACCATTCACTAAAAATTAAGCAGGTATTCCTACCTTTATAATGAAGGTAGACGAAACTGTTTATGTGCTTTGCTCAATATAGTTTGGATTGCTGTGGCCACAGAGTAAGATAAGAGAGCAATTATGAATGAGCAAGCTCTTGTAATGCTCTGCTAGAAACGTACAATTGTTACCATTCTTGCAACACTGCATCTGAGTAAGCACTATAGTACAACCTCCCCCAGCCTGGCTAGTAGTAGTCATTGTCCCCAGCGATGCTGCAGAACAACACTCCCTTCTCACTCATTTCCTACCAAACACACGTGTACTCAAGACTTCTCCCTACCCAGAAGATTCCACATCTGCCTGCGTGCTTGGGAAGTGGGGGTGACTTCAGAGCAGCAGCGGTTCAGCTCCTTGCTACAACCTCTCACCGATGAAATGGTTAGGTTCCTCCTCTTCAGCTCTGCAGAAGCATTCTTCTTGAAGGGACTTGATTCAGCATTGAATCAACCAAAATAAGCGAAGACCTCTGCTAAGCGTCCATCATCACTGAACCTGACTCTTGAGTCAAGGGAGTGCAGGCTGACAAGTCAAAATTAACTTAAAATGTGTGGAGATGGAAGGAATGGAGATGACTGGTTCCTGTCCAGTTCTGCACCCTGCAGACTCAGTGCCAATTCCACTGCCAAGACTGATGTCGCCTGTAGGCTTCCAGAGCCATGTTGTGTGAGATAGCTGGGACACTTGCTCCCCTGGACGCTCTGGACTTGACAGTGTTTTAAGAAATGCAAGAGGAAAAGGGATCTTCTGAATGACTAAGGCCATTTTGCCAAACAGGTTACATAAAGGCAAACACGTTATCTTCGATTTGATTAAATTAATTAGAAATTAGTTTAGATAATTTTGGGCATTCCCATAAACAACCACCACCCACTGTATTCTTTCACAAGCTTATTCTGATGCTTTTTAAGCACTCAAATAAATTGTCTTTTCTAAATACGGTAGTATTTTACTGACCAGTGATGGAAAATGTAGTGTCTTCTCTACAATCTACACACAGTGGCTTGTACTGAGTCAAAATGAAACTCACTGTAGTATAGTTTTACACAGGGTTAATGAATAAAGTACAGAGTATAATGTAGTAGCTACAGGGCAGAACACATATTTTGCTTTTACCATTCCACTGACTCAAAACCTGTCCTACGTCACTGGGATCACTTACCTACTACGTAATTAGACAGGCCCTTCACAAGATAATGGAGAAATATTATTTTAAAAAAGAAAAATATATTAGTAAATTGAGCCATCTTTCTCAGTTCCTCTTAAACTTCTATCCTGCTGAATAAACACTGTGCAGATCAGTCACCCTAAATCAGCTCCCTCCCTGCTGCCAGCTACAACAGGACATGTCTCAGTAAATTTTTGTTGGCTCCTTGCTTCGAGCTACCAAGATTAAGCCATTTACCTCCTCTCTCAGCAGAGAGGAGGAGGAAAGGATTACCAGAGGTGCTCCTGATGTGATGTGATGTAGCTGTACACCAATAATTTTCCTAGGCTGAGCCAAACATCTGAGGCAGCTCATCCACCAAGACATACATTGACTCAAAAGAAGGCAGCTTAGCAGACAAGGCTAACGTACTACTGTCCACAATCACCCACAGATGAAGGGTACCTCTAAGTAACAGACTGCTTTGGATCAGGTTAGATTTGGTCTATATATGGATAGAAAGAGAAGTATATAAATGAAATATATACAGAATTTATTTTAAAGTACCAAAGTAAACCTGAGGGCACAGATGACCACACAGCACTCGGAGGTATGTCTCAAAGCAAAGTACTTGCCGCGTGAAAATGAATCTGTACTTCTGGCCTGTACCTTAAGGGTGTGGTCAAAAATGCCACATCCACAACTAACTACTCTGTTGCTACACACTTCAGTGTAAACACCATGTCTCTAGGAGATAATCTTTGCAGGTAGTTAAAAGATCTAGATTAAGTCTCCTTTACTCTCCTTTATGGTGTCTCCTGCTGGCTTACCAGGACATGATTCCTTCTCCTCTTCCAAGTGGGGATAAAACACTCCATCAGAAAAACGTGAAGATGTACTCTTCTTCCTCTTACCTCCTGCCTGTTTTCCTTCCAGATCTCTTACACTTTTCCAGTTGTACTTTCAGATAATGTGCCAGTCCTGAACAGTCAATGCTGTGAAAACTCAGTTTAAAAAAGTAACTAGCATGGACCCTGTGGCAGGTTGCCTCCTCTTAGGCTGTGCCAGCCTGTGCAGCACTTAAGACAGTAAACAGCTGAAAAAGTCTTAGCTGTCATTCACTGTAGCTTGTCTAGAAGTGTCTTCCCAAAATAGAAGCAGTCATTCCGCTCAGCTGCAGATCTCCCTTGTCCTTATCCATACTGTAATCCTCAAAGCCTACTGGGAGACACTGTTCTGGCAAAATGACAAAGCAAGGCACTAAGCAGGAATCTTTTCTTCTTCTTTTTTTTTAAACATCTTTTTATTAGCACAGTAACAAATGCAGACTTAAGTAGCCCACAACATACAACCAATCCACTGAGTGACTCCTATTCCACGCCTTACAGTTAAACAGCTTAAGGTATTTCACTACAGGTTACCGTAAGTCCTGATTAAACCCTTTATTCTTTTCACAAAGATAGATTGGCTTATAAAATAATACATTAACTACTTCTCATTTCATATATGAGGCCATATATCCACCTCTCCGTATCACAGATCATGAGATGACAGTCTTTAAAAAGGATTTGTTAAATACCGATGTGCCTTCCGTAGGGGAAAACAATCCTGACATCTTTTTACAAAAAAAACCCAAGAAACCCAACCCAGAACAAAACGAACCCCCCAAACCAAAAACAAAACAAAAAGTAAAAACAGTGTGTAGAGTCTTGAAAGGACTTTTACATAAATGTCAACATATGTACCTGTACAAAATTAAGCTGTTTTAATCTTTTACATTTTGCAAGCAAACTGAAAACCAAAGAAGTCTAAGAAGTTTACATTCTTCTCGGTACTATATGTGAGCTAATATTGCTGAACTAATTTCAGTCTTAAAATATGCTATTCCCAATCCTAGCTGTCTACTGTAGCAAGATACCTTAAGTTACAACAACAAAATCTTAGGAAATAAAAGACTGAATAAAATCTGTTATAGAAATACCCTACTCTTTACCAGAACCCTCCCTCCCCCCACCCCTTCAAAATCATAAGCAGCTCTTTCCATCACAGACAAATAATGTAAGAGTTTGACAAAAATCCATTTTATGTAGCGTATCTTTTGGTCCATTGTCTGGCCATTCTGTCATGCTCTGCTCTGTTAGTCATATACTGAGTGGCAATACTTCCAACCAGGGGGTCAGCTGAAAAGAAAAAAACACAACAAACCATGTATTTCAGACAATTTCCCAAATAAAACCTTAAAAATAAATCTGAAGCGTTAATTTAATACAAGGGAATCACACAGGTAAGGTACATTGCAACAATCTAAATATACTGAATTGATGGTCTGTATCTTCATTGATTTGTGTGTATTGATGATGATGTACTAATCTATTGCTTAATAAAGAGTGAAATGCCAGTTCATGTTTAAAGGAGTTTAGAAGACAACAATCCAATAGTCATATTTTGCATTACTGAGGACTTTCACCGATTCATGCATTTCAGGTTTATTTTACCCCTTCTAAAAGTGCCTGGGACATACACTCATTGCTAAGCGTACCTGTATCAGTATAAATCTGCCTTTTAGGAAAGATCAGATTCACAAGGAGAGGTTCTATTTTTCCAACCAGTTTATTTTTATTATACGTAATACGAAATCTGATGTTTCTCTCATCTTTAGACACATACAGAAATACAACCTGTAAAATCAACTTTGGAAACCAAGGCGTGTTCCTCTTAACTGGTGTAGATAACGGGTGGGCCAGAGCAGCAGTGAGGACTGCTTGTGGTGTAGTTGGTCACTGGTTTTAAATGGATGGTGAAAAATAAGAGGCCAATCACCTTGTTTTCAGAACTGCATTTGTGGCTCCTCCAGCTCCATTACTGAATTACTACCGTCCTACAGGCCAGCAGAGAGTGTGTAACCTTTACCCAAAACCAGAGCTGCTTTGGGAGGGGAAGGAGATCTCATGTGGGGGAGAACCACCACTTTCTGCGCGGGCCAGCCCGAGGAGTGGGGATCAGCAGGCAGGTGGGGTAACACCACCGCCAGCCCCTCTCCAGCTGCCCTGGCCAGGGAAGTGTGCTGTGCCAGGCCAGAGCCGTGCTGGCCAGAGCCAGCGGGACGGGATGGGATGGGATGCGATGGGATGGGATGGGATGGGATGGGGGCCGAGTTATCTGGGCGCTGGGTGGGTGCAAGGCGGCAGGCGGGGACTTACCCGGGTTGCAGTCTGTGAGGAGGGAGCAGATGGAGAGGAGAACTTTAGAAATGGTTAATGCTGGGCTCCAGTTGTCTTTTAAGATGTCGAGGCAGATGACGCCTTGGCTGTTAATGTTACAGTGGTAGATCCTCGTCCGAAAGGTCACCTGCGAGAGGCAGCTGTTAGCGGGAGTGCTGCGGAACCCCCCCCCCGGGGGTACTCAGCATCGGTACCGATGGGACCGGCGGGAGCGAGGAAGGGAAGGGGA
>VZRW01009348.1:204012-244716 GCA_013398125.1 Aegotheles bennettii | reverse complement strand
CCGCGGGGCCAGGACCCGACTCCTGCGACAAAGGGGCAGCTCCCGGCGCTGCTGCCTCCGGGCACTGCGGAGCCCGCGCCGCGGGGCTCTCCCACTTCGGGTCACTGCGCTTTGTCTTTCGGCTCACAGGGCGAAGGGGCCTGGGGCTCCAACACCGGCATTTCCCTCCCACCGGGCTCCCAGGGGCTTGTAAAATCCCCCCCAGACGCGCCAGGGCACTTGGAATCGCGGCTCCCGTCGCTTCCAAGTGCTGAGGAGTGGGTTGGGGTTTATTATTTTCCAGTTTGGGAGATGTGGCTGGGCCAGGCCGCTTGCCACAGGAGTTACCCGAGAGGGAGACCAAAGCACCAGGAGCTGTTCCCGGGAGAACACGCTGTGACCCGCAGGAAGGCCTGCGCTGACCCACCGGGTGAACAGCGACAACAGATTTGGTGGAACTTGCATGAATTAGGATTATCTGCATGAATAAAGGTTGGCGGGTTCATGCCCTAAATCCTCAGAATTTGTCAGCTCTCCACACCCACAAATTTTATTGTCTGTTTATGGGTCACGGGGGTATTTGCACAACACGCTCGGTAAGCACGCGGTGCCACAAGAACACACCAGTGCTTTCTCTCCAGATCACACTGGCCCACACACTAAACTTGCCAGCCAACCCTCATTTTTTCTACTGTCTTTCTGATGCAAAAATTCTGCCTGTGACCTCCCTCCGGCCGGCTCAGGGAGCAGGCACGGGGTGGGGTGACACACTACAAAGCCCCAGCGCCTGGCTTGTTCCTGTGCACGGCACCCGAGCTGTGTTTCCAGGAATGCTCCCGATGCACAGAGCACGTGGGCTATTTTCGGACTCGCAAAAGCAGTTACTTGTCACACAGGAGACACCCACACTGCACGCCTGGGGAGACTTTCTGCTTTGTTCCTTGTCAGCTGCTTGGATTTTAGGTTAGCACAGGAAGCACACAAAAACCACCCCAAACCCCTGCGCTTTTGCACATCATGGGTGGGAACAGCAAAATGTCTGCAAGGGAGCCGAGATGTGTTCCCCTCCCACACCTTCTGCAACAAGCTGCAACTCCAAAACCAAGAACCTAGGGAACCTTAGAGGCATAGCAGGTAAGAAACCAAAACGACCTTTGTTTCCCAGATCTCTAATCTTCCGAGCAATGACTCCCCAGAGTCATGTGGAAGTCCACGTACATCAGCCTGAGGAGAGGGCGGATCTGATTTCTGCGGTACCTGCTCCAACCCATACTGTTTAGGGCAAAACAGAAGTCTGCAGCATTCACAGTTGCTGGCGATGGCTCTGCCTTGGGTTCTCCAGCAGCCCTCAGCCCAGCCCCACTGATTGCTCAGTATTTCTCTATTTGACCTGCAGCTTTGGTCTCCTTCCAAGAAGGCTTCTAAATGTAGGTGAGGTAATAATTTTAACAGATTAAACACTTCCAGAAGGGGAAGTATGGAGTGTTTCCAAGTTGATACAATAAGGACCAAATTAACAGAGAGGTCAAGAGTTCTAATTTGTAAAGACAGAAAGTTGTTAGTCCTGATTCTGAGCACAAAAGCTTAAATACTCTGTAGGCAGTCTCACAGTCCAGTTGACTAATAACTGATAACAAAGCATGAATCCTGTCTGCCTTTATGAATAAGACTTACTTTTTAATTATTATTCATGAAGGAGGGGAAAGAGAAAGAAGGCTCCCATATATTTGCAGAACAGTCTGATTCCTTAAGAAACCTTTAGATATAATCCTTAAGGGTTATATCCATGGCACCAAAAGCAGTTTTCTCTGGTTAGAGGAGCTCTACCTAACCAAAGCACTGTGGGAAAAAAAATCTAAATTTGTTTTCACTTAAGCAGCAAGTCACAACTGGGATGGTGTTAGACACATGTAGTCCAGCTGTTTGCCATTTACAATTTTGCTGATGGTACAAAAGCCAGCTGTGCAGGGAACCCAAATGAAGCTGGGAGAGGGGGAGGAATTGGAGGCCCATTTAAAAACAAACAAAAATGCTCAAGTGTTCATTAAACTTTAAAGATGAGTAAAATAAATAAATAATAATTAAAAAAAAAAAAATCACAAAAAACTAGCAGATTCAGAACAAAACCAAGAGAAACTGAGTTACTTGGAAGGTAATACAATGTATTCAGAGTCAAGAGAACAGCATGAGGAATAGCAGAAAAATATAGTGTACCTGAACAATCCTTTGGAAATGTCCCACCTGAGATTACATTAATGCAGTAAGTACACAGAGTTAAGTGCAGCTTTTGGAAAGGCATAAAAGAAGCTAATCTCAACCTTACACTGAAGTGATAGCAGAGGTTAATTTACAGAAGCAGCAAACTGGGAGTGGGGGGAAGGAAGTGGTTAGAGGTTATTAATACAAATGATCAAAGCACACACCAGGTCAACACAAGCTACTGTTTTCACCTCAATAAATGAAATGTAACCCAACTATAATGTACCTCTTGGTAACACGTCCATTGTAACAGTACAAAAGAATAGCAATCACCTTGAGGACTAAGTACTGAACTCTTAAATTCTAATTATACTTGTTTATTGGATTCTCTTGAATCCAGGCCCACCCAGCACGTGCCCACCTCAATTGCTATCTGAAACAAAGACAAAACCAGAATACTACACAAAATGAGTCAACGTAAAAGCAGGGAACAGATTAATGCTGACATCTTCAAAGTGTTGTATGGAAAGCTCAATAAATGCAAAAGAACTCCACTACACATATTCAGAACAGGAGAGAGTATCTGTCCCTGTATCAGATTTATTCCACTGAAGTTCCTTGTATTGTGCAATGCATTTCCAAGTCATATTCCAAGATCTTTAATTTCTCCAGCCTCAAGCACAGTAAGTAGTGCAGTCCCTTCTTACATCCTTTCAGTAATCTGTTAATATCACTTCCAGCACGGTCCTCTGGCTCTCCTAGAGCAACATCCTCCCCCCAGAAGTTTGCTCCAAAATTTGGAATTATGCAGTTGCATACTGACCCAAACCCTCAGCTGGAGCCAGACCCAGTCCTCAAAGGTTGCACCTGTATATCCCTCATCACACATCTCTAGGATGTTCATCGACCACACAGCATTTGTCAGTAGTGGCTATGCCTCAACACTTTCTCTCACACGTATTCCTAAGGGCTTGGAAGCCTGCCAGGATGACCAGTTTCACCTCACTTTATATAAGAAGGTAAATCCTTTAATGACATTTCATTTTCAAGTTATGAAATGTGTTCTACTACAGGCACTTCGCCACAGGGCGGCACACAGCAGGGACCGTCCTCGAAAGAATTACCGAGGACTCAAAGGGGCAGTAGAGTTTTTCTTCCACAGCTCTTGTAAGGCTTACCAAGGAAGATTCAAGAGAAACCAGTCCTTTTACTCGGAGAGCTTAATCTTTTCAGAGGTCGAGGCTTTTGCAATGACCTTCAACCACTCTGCTGCTCTGCTGGTGCTTATCATCAAAATGATACAATAGCTTTTGTTTCAACTAGCCGTTTCTTTTTTTTTGCCCTAAAAGACAAGTATAGGAAGGCTATGGTAATTACATTAGTCCTACCACTTCCAGATGATCCACAAACAATATTTATCAGTCACTGAAAGCAGTTGGGCAGTCTGAAATCAACAAATCAGTGGGAATAAAGCAGGAGCAATAAGATAATTATATTTTTCACATTATCATTGATTAACACTAGGGTAAGTGTTAACACAGGAGCTGCTATAAGTCTTTATTTCTTAGCAAAAGAAAGGTTCTTAGTTTAAACTCAAAGTACCCAAGCAGCACAAGTATGTTCTATTAGAGCAGTGCTTATGTTTTCTCCTACATCCCATCCCAATGTGACCGAAGCTATATGTATTTTATTTCTATACATATATGTGGTTTGTAAACCAACTTGAACTCTGACGAAAGATTCCATTTAAATGCAACTCTGCTACAATAGGGTGAATAAACTAGTCTTTCAGGGCCTCACTACATGGTACCTGTTTTTTTTTCAGTCCCATCCTTTTCATCCGAGTGAGGGTTTAGATCCAAGGATAAAGGAAAAGAAATCTCTGTCAGAAGCCCAGAGCAGAAAGCAGGGCTAAGCTGGAATGACAAAACTGTATCTTTGGTTCTGCATCAGGGAACTTGGCGTATAGGGTTGTCTCAATACCACTAGTAGTTATGGTCTTGTAAAGCATCAGGCTGGAGAAGCCTGGAATGATAAACGCTTCTGACCTGTAGCGTAGGAAGCAATGGTGTAGCAAACCACACATGGGAAGGTAAAAGCGCCCTCTTTAAATGCTTACTGGGTTCATGACATAAAATATTGCATACAGTTGGTGGGACAACAATGCAACCCAATGCAAACTAATCAGACCAAAACACTGAAAAACTATTCTGAACTGAATTAGATACTAATACAAAATGCAAGAAGTGTATGCACAACCACCTCTTCTTGTAACCCAGCACTCTTCCTCTGGCCAAGTATGTCAACCACAAGATAACATTCCCTGGTATTTGCCTTGTAGCATTGGAACACAACAACACTGGAACATAAGAGCTTCACAAATATAACACACCTACAGAGAAAGTTTGTTACTGTACAAGTAGATGAACAAGTACCCAGCAAAGCTGAAAAATTAAATATTTTAGTGTCCAAAACACACATAACTGTTATGCTTACGGTAACTGAGTGGTTTGAGAAACAAGTATTTGTATCCTTTCTCCTCTTCCCAAGTTTATTTACTTTTCAGTTTCTCAGTCCTGTCCAGATGCTTTCACTAATTGCTTAGGAACGCTTATAAACAGAAGCAGGGAAAAGGAAAACAAGCTCTAAAATAGTGATCAAGAGGACTGGAAAAGCTGTTAGCGTTCACTAATAGAAACCAGTCTGAAATAAGCTTAAGCTTGTTCCTAAAGAGAGTGGCTTTCAGGCGGGCTGCATTCTATCAACACTGCTTGCTACTCGAGAGTCTGTTGAGTGTTCATGACTTAAGATGTCAGCCACAGGTCTCTTACCTTTGGAGGCTTGAAAGGATATTCTGGTGTAAATGTGATGTCAAGGAAGAAAACACCTCCTTCATAAACTGAGCCTGGAGGTCCAAGAATGGTTGATCTCCATTCGTAGATGTTATCACCTTTGGGGCCAGCACTAAGACATGAAAAAACAAACAAACAAATTGTTTAGGAGTATTACCACAGTTCAAATAAATATGACCTCTTATACTCTTCAAGTATGATATGGAAGAAGGTTTTCAGTGCTATGCTTCAAACACCACCTGAAGTAAAAACAGGGAGTAAAAGCAAATTGACATTTGTAAGAGCAGCATTGCCCAGAACTCCTTCTAAACATGCTACACAATCTCAACACAACAGAAAAGTTAGGTTTCAAAGAACAATTTTCTACTCTACTTCAGAAATAGCTCTTCCAGCTCAGCCTTAATAAAATGGCACCACTTCAAAGACCATACTAAAAAAATAAGGACTTAGTTGATTTTATTAATTTTGTGTATTCTTTAAAATTAAAATATACTCCTGTATTATTGCTAAACCAAGGGTCATGGTGTAATTGAAGGAAGTCAAATACATGATGATACTCTTAAATGACAAAATTTTCTACATTTTTTTCATGTTGCTACACCGATTTCTAAAACAAGGTCACATGAACTCATTCCATAGATATCGTTTGTATTGTGGAACTGCTTTTATAAGGGGAATTGAAATCACTGTATCAAATTAAAGTGCTTTCTCAAACCAGCTTTGTCTAATTCTAGATTCTCCCTAACCTGCCAGCAGCTCACAAGGGCAGTACAAACTAAAGGTGTTGCAGAACACAAATGTCTGCTTGTTGAAAATTAGTTTTACTGAGATCCTCAGACACTTGTATTCTCTAGAGTGCCATATGTAACTGAGTATTTCTAAGTACAGCTCAACCTATAAAGCCATTAATGGTTTAGGACTCCATTGCTACCTTTCTTTTTGTGCTGCTATGGTAGTATTTTATCTGTAAGGTGCCAGAGCTGAAAACTCCCTTTGCATAAAGGGAGGTGCTGACACAGCTTTTTCTACCATGAATGTGCTATGACTTCAGAAATCTTTTCTCCCCTTGTTCTGTAAGGGGCCAAATTTTAACATCCCTAATACAATGAAAACCAGTCTTGCTCTTCTTTCCCCATTCTTTTAACAAGGCTAATATAGGACAGAGGGATAAAAAAAGGTTCTTTTCATATTATAACAATCATGGAGCTGTATTACTAGAGACAAAGGCAACCCAATAAATTCAATATATACATGAAAATACGCATTTGATTAATGTGAAAGGAACCAGAGTAATTGCTAGGTGTTAGTAACAGTGTTACAAATAGAAGTACAATTACAAAAACATAAAACCTCAATGTACCATCAGGGATCAGAGACATGCTTTTCTCCCCTGCTCTTTGCAATACTGGTAAATATATGTTCTTGGCAGCAGTGGAATCAGGGGGGAGAAAAAGAGTCAGTTCTGTCATCAAACCTAAAATTTTATTTTCAGATTAAACTAAAAATAAAAGTTCACAATATGTTGGTGCTAAATAGTTCAACAATAGCGAAGCTATGACTAAAAGTGTGCTTCCAGGGGAAGAAAAGCATGCAGGAAAGCAGTAAAGGGAGACAGGTTCTCTGCAAAGTGACATGCCAGTCACTAGGGAAAGATTTCTATCCTTGGAACACAAAAACCCGCGCAGTTCAAGATCAGTACTAAATTAAAGTAAAAGCCATTCTATCCTGAACACTCCTGGCATCCCACTCCACCATAATGACTTCTCTCTGTCCTGTGCGGGTCTATATATTTGGGCACTCGGTACTCTCCAGGTACCACTTGTGCACTAGACTGGAAGGAGCACCATATTTCGAAGCTCTACCTCTTGAAAGACATAAGCTTAACTGCGAAAACTTACTAAAAAGGACTCTCCGGGGCACCCTTAGCCACCACTCCAAGGAATCACCTCTTTATGTACTTATCAGCAACCTACTGACATGCTGTCATTACTGCAAGTTGCACCAGTGATCATCCTCCCTTCCCTCCCCTAAAGATGGAGCCACTGAACGGAACAGGTACTTGAGCTTTGTTAGCACCGATTTACAGTTGGAATTTATATCATGAGAACTGCCCACTGGGAGCACTTCAGCACTCGCAAAATGTGACGTGTGATTAGCACTGAACACGGCCCCCTGAACCCGTGAGAAATATTTCAACATTTTGCATTTTATTTCCAGCTTCAACCCAAAGGACTGTCAATAAAAAAATCCCACCGACTTAAAAAATAATATATTATTATTTGTAATAGTCCTAGGAATCTCTTGTATCCTATTAGGTTTCCAATTAGTGCTATCACTGCATGCAAGTAATATACTGCTAGACCTCCATACTAAAAGACTGCAGCATCTCTGTAAAACATCAGTAGGCTTTAACAGTGATGTACTAAGCTTACCTTTCAAGCTTTTCATAATTCAATTAACAGAGTGAAATGGCTGTAGATGTCCAATTTTTACATATTAACATTGATTTGTTATAAAGGAAAGACAGAGAGGAAGATGCAAGTCAGCTTCTGAGCACAATATTGCTTGGATTTAACTTTTAGGATTAGGTAATATCAAGCAGCTCAAGAAGACAGAGTGCTTAATAGAAAAGTGGTTATACTGAACCACAGCATAAGTGCAGCAGCATTAACTTTTGTGGAGATATAAAAACTGTCAAAGGTTAAAGATTACCTTATTTGTTTTAAATCCCTGCAATTATCTGATTCAAAAAGAAATTAACTGATGCATAGATACAGGGCTCACAGGCACAGCTGCCACCTTGCCTGATGCGTGCCACCATCGCTCAAATTAAAGGGTCTAGATCAAATGCAGTATTTTGAAGCTGTCCAACAGCTTCCCCAACTGGCAAGACAATTTTAACCAATTAAATAGAAATTGTTTCCACTGCAAGACAAAAGTAGCAGAGTAACAAGTTTCCATATGGAACTCAATAGCCCACAACCTCTTCACTTCCAAAGAAAGAAATGAGGCAATGATTGGTAATGCAGAGCAAAAGATGACATCCGAAAGAAAACTGAAGAAACCCCAATCCATCATTATCGTATCAGGCAGCACGCATTACACAGCAGCACAACTGCCATCTCTCTCCCTGGAAACACAGCGATATACTCCGTGAAGATGCACTGCACCCACTGTAACAATTGTTCCTGATTATTCCCAAGCTGCTGCTGGCTTATCCTCTGGACAGACGTTATGACAGTAATGCTCTTAGGAAACTGTCAAGTGCCAAGGTAGTTCTTGTTCAAGGACTAACCTTCCAAGTCTAGAAGCAGCAGTCTGAATCCTTCTGGTAAATGCAAGGCAGAGAGAAAGTCTTGGCACAGGTGAGACCAAGCTCAAAGTTCTGCCTGGGCCAAATCCCAAGCAGCCTTGTGCCGCTTTGGAAAAACCTCATCTTGTTCTGCCTCCCTTTGCTAGCAGGCACCATGTTCTTTCTCAACTTAAAAACCAAACAGGTAAATTAGAAAAGCCTGCATCAGAGGCTGGGGAGCAGAATGATGCCTAGGCAAATTTGCTGCATGCTCAGATGTCTTGCAATTGTAAACACAGGGCTTTGTCTCAGAGATTAAGTGTTCATGGAGAAGACACACACGCACACACACACTTTTTCACATATTGAAAAGGCTGAAATGACAGACCCTGCAAGGACGGCCAGCCTGTGGCTTTTCCATAATAAGCCAGTCAGACCCAACCTCCACCACAGGCCTATGCTACGTGATACCACCCTGATGTTTTTCACACACAAACCTAGCTCCCTCATCTGCCCACCCTGGGCAAATCACTCAAAGTCTGCCTATGCCATGAAGGGAAAGCAGGGTTTTTGGTGTTCACTACAGACAGCTAATGTATGAAAATCCCTGGGAACACACTGCCGGTACTTTCCAGGAAAATGACTCAGAAAAAGCCCACTGTTTATGTCAACTTGCTAGCACATTTGGAAACTACCTTGTCCTTTCCAGGAGTTAACCAAATGATAACTTAAGCTTTCCTTCTAGTGAAAATACAGCCTGATGAACACTTTAGTTCCTCTTCTTTGAGACACAGAAAATACACAATAGCGGATGACTGTAGTGATAAAAGAATCAAAATCAGTCAATGATACAGACACTAGGTTAATACCCCGATACATCAAAGCAGTGCATATTCCTTTTAAAAGCTATCTAATTTAGCAGAGTAATTTAAAAATGTCAGAGACAGCTATCCATCAGGGTGATGAGAGGAAGGGCAATTTCATGGTATGCTGAAGTAAATAACAGCTAATGAAAAACTACAATATGTTTCAGTTAAAACCGCAAGTAACAAACCCACAAACTCATAGTCCAACTACTCCATATCCCTAGATGCTATTTTTGAGGCTATT
Source organism: Aegotheles bennettii (assembly GCA_013398125.1). Classification (NCBI taxonomy): domain Eukaryota; kingdom Metazoa; phylum Chordata; class Aves; order Caprimulgiformes; family Aegothelidae; genus Aegotheles; species Aegotheles bennettii. Next base: position 235,284 of record VZRW01009348.1, on the reverse strand, counting down.
TTGCCCTGAACAGGAAGAAGCTGATGCAAGTAGCTAAGCTGTTTTGAAGTTGCACACTTGTGGAAAATAAATATAATTTCCGAAAAACACTGCAGACATGACCTTTTCCAAGGGACATGGCTCAAATCAGAAAGCAAACAACATACTAACGACACATGGGAATTCCAAGGTGGCAGAGAATCTAATGATCTCCAACATAAAGCTGCGCTGTTACAAACTGATAGCAACACTTTTTTTTTTGTTGTTTTATTTTGTAGTAAGAAACAGGGAATGACTGAACATGGAATTGCATCTCGGTCATGTACACTTCGCCTTACTAGGCAGCTTTAGGAAGTATTCAGCTATTCAGCGGACTGTCTCTTTTTGACCACTTCCCCCCTCTCCCCCTTTTTTTTTGTTTTAATAATAATAATTAAAAAAAAGATAAAAGGTCAAAATGCATTAGAAATTTTGACTACCAAGGAGGCAGCATATCATTCTCAAATGAAGTTTTGGTGCACCTTGATTTTCCCTCCTAATCCACTGTAATCCTGACCTCAGGGTAAATATGCTTTCTTTTCCGGTAGTCCACCAAGTGGGTCCACGCTCAGCTTGCTCACCTACACTGTTAGGCTGAATCTGGTGCAGAGATTGCAAAAGTACCCCAGAAGTCCTACATCACTGGGGGAGGCAAGTGTAGGGTCTGCAGAGAAGTAGGACAGCTTGCCTAGCTTAGCCACTGAAAAACACACACTTAAAATCCCTCGTTCCAAGAAACTGCTCTACAGATTTTATAAGCAACCTGTGTTAAAAATGGGAATGTCAAAGAATAGTGTTAAAACCAACCAAACAAAAAAGCAGCTAATACTTTGGCCACAATGTCACTTCAAAAACTTCGTATTAATGCATAGCTCTAATTTTAGAAATAAATTGTCACCTTCTGCACATGCTTTAGCCTACCAAAATGTATTATTATTACTTTTATTACTATAGCACTGAGACACTCCTGTCACAGGCAGGACCCCACTATGCTAAGCATGTTACAATGCAATCCAAAGATTCACGTACGCAACCCTACACAGGTTTTTCAATTATAAAATAAGCATTAAAACTTTTACACAGTTATTATGAATAAATTCAACCAGACAAGACAGAAGTAGTTAAAAGGATATCCTGAGCCATCCATTTAATTGCCGTTTTTTGGTTAAGTAGTTTAAAAGTGGGATATTTTTTTTACCTACCATTTTTTGTCAAAGAATGGAAGGGCAAAAAAAATTAAATTACAATACAACAAAACCCCTCTTGGGCAACTGTGGAAAGTTAAAGGTAACATACTGAATTACCACGTGACTGTGAATGACATTTTTGCCCACTATCATTACAAAAAGCCACGCTACTTCTCTGGGTTAACATTAGCTAAAAATGATAGATTGACCATAGGTGAAATGCCTATGAGAGACACAGAGAAAAGACAAGGTAAAAAGCTGCAGCAAGCTTTAATTAAAACATAAGAAGGGATCAAAGGATGGGAATGAGAGGTAAATGAGCGAAGATGGAACATTATATCACTACTGCCATCCAAACTATAAACTGTGAAAACAGAACTTAATTCTCCTTCTAATGCATGTTCAGGGACATGGTTTTCACGTACAAAGCAGTAAATATTATTATTTTTCTTGTAACTCTTAGAAGGTACAGTATTTTCTGTCTTAAATTTAAAATGGCAGTCAAAATATTATTGCACAAGGGTAAGTACCTTACAAATCCCACCACATTTCTAACAGAGAAGAGCACACACAAAATTTCTGTCTTAGCATCTGGGAAAGCTTTTCCCTTAAGTATCAGACTAATGTAAAATTGGGGAGGTGAGGTTTGAAAAATTGCACATAAATTGCACAAAGCTTAAACTGGAGGATAAACGGTGCAGTGAATTACATTCTTACGAGGTTAAAAAAGGAAATAAATAACTAAATAGCTCTGATAATGGAGCTGATAAGGTGTTATGCAGGGATTTATGAGACTTCAAGGAAAACTGTTTCAGGGGGATTTCTTTGTGGGAAGAAAAAAAAAAGACCAGGTTTTCCAGTTTACATAAAAAATACTTGGCAACAAGATCATACAACAACCAAGAGCCTTATCATTGCCAAGATCTCACTCTTTTCAATTACAATAGGAAGAGAAATGCCCAGGAGTACTTGCAAATTTAGGACCTTCACTTGAAATATTTCAGTCTCTGCAAAATATTACTGTGAAGTTACTACTAAACTACTTGGTGAAAAGGCCAACCCCTCTTGAATAATTTCACTGCAGAGTCTGATTTTTAAAACAGGCTTCAAAGATTTAAAATAAGATCTCAGTTAATGGTGAGGTCAGAAGGAGACTTACAATATTCTCAGGAGTGTGCTGCAGCTCTATTTGGTTTAACAATAATCACTTCAATTTAGGAGCAAGTCCTCATAAAAAGGTTCAAGAGAAATTAATCCATTTAGCATTGGTTCCAAAAGTGAAAATAAATCCAGCCTGCTCAGCTCTCAAGGGCTTTCATTTTCCTTTGCAGTGGCTTCTTCCTAAACTTCTCCATGTCAAAGCACTGGAATTTTTGTCCCACTACATTCAGGAACATTTTCAGTGTCCGACGTAGCTACAGAGAGGCCGACTGTTGCTGCAAGTCTGTGGCTTTAGTATGTAGAGTAAATACACAAATACAGAAAATGTCAGACTAAGTAGTCACTGAAATTATTTTCACTGTATGCAAATCGGTTTTCCTTTTCCCCTCATAGTTATAGCTTGACACTGTGGCCAAAATTTAAATAGATTAAAATGTACTGGCTTATATTTGACCTTGCATCTCCCATTAAATAAAACCCTGCACAAGAAACAATAAAGCAAATTGGGAAAGAGTAGAAGAGAATTTGACTCGCCTAACAATTAGCAATAGCTTATTTAAAATGACAAGAAGATGTGATAGCAGAAACTGGGCTCTGACAACTTAACCTTGTGTTATTTTTACACCAGTTTCCTTCCTGCCATTTGTCAACTGGCCTATTAGCTGCCAACATGGGGCCAGAAATTCCTTCACATCATCAGACCTCATTTCCAAATTTAGTATTTATGGGCACAGATGTGTAATTTACAATTGATAAGCAAAACTAGGCAGTTTCACAAATGCTGCATTTTTGCAGCTACACCATTTGGTCTGAGACTCCTTGTGTTCCAACAGGTTTTTTGAAGTTGGTATAGAAATAACTAGTAAATCTATTTAATTATGTAATTTTAATGTTTTCGTAAAGCAAACATACTCTTAAAGTGGTTGCCCAGCATCAAATTGACAGTCCTGTGTTTAAAGACCATAAAAAGAGAACCAATACTGCTATTAAATATGAAAGTTCTTGTGTCACTAGTCTTAAATGTGGCATACCTCTCAAGAGAAAACAAAAGCTCTTCTTCCTCCTGGTACTTGTTGGGACATAGTAGGTTCTTCACACATGGAAAAGAAACTACCACCCCTGAAAACAACACGGTTCAATAATGCACCCTTCCCCCCTCCCCATAAGCATCTCTAACTGTGCTATGCTAAAATGATCAGAGGTTCTTCCCTAAATACCATGTTTTATCCACTAAAGAAAATGGAAGTCCATCAGAATTAACCTGCCATTCCAGAATCAAGCTGGAATCATCTGTGTTTCTGTCCTCCACGCCCATCTCCTGACCTTTCCATATCAGTGTGGGAATATGAGAGGTGGTCTCAATAAACAGATAAAAAAGCCCAGCACATCATAAATATTTAGGTGCCCTGTAGTACATCAATTGTAAAACTTCTATATTTGAACCAATGTGATCTGGAGACTTCTGACTCTTCATAGGTCACTTTCCCTGTTTAGGGAAGAAAAAAAAAAAAGGATTCCAGCTATGTTGCAAGACTACCTATCCAGCATTGAGATAACACAGTGGACTGGTTATCTTAGTCTGGATTATCACCAGTTTGCCCTATTGATTTCATTATAACTAGTAATTCTGTAGATCAAGAAATGCATATGCTAAATAACTTGGATCAAAAGGGCAACAGCAGCTACAAGCCAGCTTGGAAAAACTGGTCCCAGAAAGTGAAAGATGATGTGTAACACTTGGCAAGAAGCCCCTGCTATGCTGAAAATTGAAAGCAGACAAGAGTCTCGAACTTCCTCAAATAAGTTCTTGTGGCTTCACCCAGCTGTCTCCTCGAGTAGCTTTCTTACTTCCATGAGGAGGAAAAGCGCTCTTTTGAAGAGGGCAGACCATGCATTGCCAGACTAGAAATCCACTACTGTCTCTCTTGCACTGAACTACAGGAATTCTGCTCTCAGAATTCTGTACTCTGAACAGATGATGCAGTATTTTAAGATTGCTAGTTTATATGCAACTTTAAGTTATCAAGAGAACATAACTTAAGGAAAAAAGTCTTTATATGTACCACATGCTCCAAAATTGATCCTGTCCCATCACCTACCTACCAATCAACCTGCCTTAAAAACACGCTACAAATTAAAATAAATCCATCAGCCAATAAACACCATCAGAGTCTTTCTCACTAGATCAAGGATAGGTAGAGTCAACATTACTTAACTAGAGAACCAGGTCATCCCATTATCTTGGCTTCGCATCATTCTATTGATTCCCATCAGCATATCAATGCTGATAGATAACATTATGTTGCTAATCAAAATACTTTATGTATTGAAGAATGTATCTTAACAATACATGAAACCTAGGGGAAAAAAAAAGAGTCTAATCTGGATGTCCTCTCTTTCTCCTTTATCTGCTTTAAAATATTTACATTAACTTCCTTTCCTTGCCATTCACCAAACAAATCAGGATCAATGCATTTGGATTAACCTATTTCACTGCAGGTGATAACAGCAAAATTGAACAAGCCACCCAATACCAAAACAAAATTTGGTTCCTCAAAACAAGAACAAAATATTATCAGTTATGCTGTACTACCCAGACCATCTCTCTACTGATTTTCACAGCTCTAAACTATCAAAGCTGTCTAGCAGAAAAGTAATTTGAAAACACTGCCTTTGAGTTTTGAAATTTAACATGCATGGACTAGAAATTTTATCTGAGAGATCTGGGATGTGAGTTTACTATTTTTTAAGTAAAACAAGACTACCTACGCTTTAATATAGCACAGCTGCCAGCCATCTACACAGCAGTCACTAAAAATTATTTACATACCACTGCAAGTTGTTCTCATTGGTAACAGTTGCAAACATGAGCCAGTCACAATAGTTAATCAGCACTTATTGTAGCATTTTCCTACATAAATATTATTCTGAAATTGACATGAGAGAATAAACTTGGAAAAAAACCCATCACCAAAAAAACAAAACCAACAACCACCTTTCAAGGGACTTGAAAACAAAAATAGGCTTTTGATTTCTTGATAGCATTTTCACATGCAGGATAGCCTGGATAGGAATCTGTGATGGCCTTCTAAAGTGGGCTTTTTTTTTGTTTGTTTGTTTGTTTTCAAAGTATTAGAAACACTAAATTTAGAAGCCAGAAGAGGACTAAGCAGTGCTCTTAAATAATGTATACAGTTTTGGGGCCAACTTGCACGCCTTAACTTAAAGAGGCAGGCACAGTCCTTCACAGATTATCTTTTTTCTCCAGAACCCTATTTGGCAATTAGGGTTAAGTAACTTCCCCCCCAAAGTAAAAGAAACCACCCCACATCATTGACTTTCAAACATCTCAATGCCTTCATTTCATGACATTTTTGTCTGGAAGTATCTTCTGAATGTAAGGAAACATTGAAGACAATGAAGTGCCAGGCAATGAGTTTCAACTTAGGGCATTACATCACTTACACCTTTTATAAAAAGCATGCCACATTCACACACATAAAAGCCAACAGGGATGACTGCTCCTCCCCAATTTCCAACAAACAGGGAAGAATTAGCAACAATTTAATAAGCTGGAAAGACAACACCCATGGGTGGCAGTTAAGTTCTGCTGACAGAGGTCTGCAGCAGGCAGGTAAAAGGGAACTGCCAGTGAGCACGAGTAGTTCAAGCATCCTCCTCAGCATCACTCCTGGTCCCACATGCCTCGGAAGCTTTGCTCCTTCAGCTGATCACTGACATTCCTAGTTTAAACTAAGTTTCAACCTTTTGCTGTCATGAAAAAAAACCCAAACATGCTAAGTATACCCTGTTAATTAGCTGAAAACACTGATGTTAAATAATACTTCAGGCATGTTCCCATGATCTGGAGGCTTTTCTAGTCGCTAAAAAAGACATTTTCCCCATAAACTTCCTGTGCGACTCACAAAGTTCACAGAGAAGGATCTTTAGTGGCATTTAGTAAGAATTCGGATTTCTTTATTGACCAGTGTTAACAATTTAATTTCTAGTCATGCTCACATGACATTTTCTATTGCATTCCACAGAGACCTCAGACACACTCACTGTTTCAGGGACAGCAAGATACATTTTCCAACCTTTTAACATGAGTGTTGTCGAAAGTAACACTGGAAGCAAGAGTGGCCAGACTAGGAGAGAGTTTCTGAGTTTTGAGAGTTGTGTGTCAGCTTTGAGATGCTGTAACCATTTTGATACAGATGTCAACAGGAATTAAGAGACGTGTCCACAGAACTTTAAAACTGACACAGAGACAGACGTACCATTTGCACCTAATTTTACACTACTAATTTTCTGAAGAAAAACTGAGTACATTACTTATAATTAAGCACAAATAAGAAACCGGCATAATAGCATCCAGTAGTATGGCAAAACACCTGGAAGAACAGACAGCCTTAATACCTATGCCTGATGTAATTTTACATACATGTCAACATAAGAAGAGAAATAAACCTATCAGTAGCTACAAATCACTGGGATTTGGGGTATGAAAGTAGGGAAAAGCACTGAAAGAACAAAGAAAAATTCTTTCCAGTCACTACAGATTCATTCACTTTGATTTTCTCACTAAAAGGCATTTCAAATATTCCTTTTAGTGAAATAAAGATGTGCAAACAGCAGTACATTTACAATGTAAATACATTTGCACTATTTACATTACGCTAGAAAATTCCTCAGCCAGGCTAGGCAATCCTATCCGAACTTTCCAGATAAAATAATGAAGAGATATTTCTTCATTTAAGTTTCTATGACAAGATCTCAATTCAGAAAGGTCAGTAAATAAAACCCCTAGTTTTATTCATAAATCAGTATGAACAGACAAATTTCAAAGGCAGCTGACTCCCATCATTAAAACAAACTTGTAATTATTTTTTTTTATTTTATATTGGGTTCTTAATCAAATGTAATTAAAAGCTATGATGAGTCAACTCTCCCTTTCCAATTAAGGCAAACTAACTGAAAATAGTTCTCTTCTGTTGAGCTTGTGCCTGCCATGAAGAATAAAATAGATCATACACAAAAAATCATCCCAACGGCAGTATCATTCACAGAGTACCAAACTAACCAATACTAAAATTATTTTTTAATTAATTCTGTATAAATATATGTAAAACTACATCTCACACGCGTAACTTTCAAGCCATGAGTTAATGATACCATGAACATGAAATTTAATTAGGCAAAGTCAATCTTAAGATCAAATCCTGGAATAAAACACCAAGTATGTATGCACTCATTTTCAGCTTTAAGACTCAATTCTCTGAGACAAATATTAATTTGACAAAACGAATACTTTTGGAAATTGCTCTTCTAGATGCTTTTATCATGTGTGTGTGTGTTTCATAATACACAAAACCTTTTATAACATGACTTACAGATATTTTTTCTAAACTGTTTCCCCTACAAAACAATGTTAAAATAAAGCTCTGTCCACTCATCAGTATAATGAAAGTAGTATTACTGGAAAGACTTTGATCACAGATCAAATGTAAACTTTGTCACAGAACTCTGTTCCTCAGCTTATCAAAAGAAATATAGGAAATCACCAGGAAATCTGATCTGAAGTTCACCTATTCCAACACTCTGTCTCTGACTTGTTTCCAGTGTCAAACGGGGCAGAGATGAGCACTGGAAGGCTCCTGCCATGTCTTCTGCCTTCCCCTACCTTAGCAACATCCTCCGTGGTATCTCACTGAGCCTCAAAACCAGGCATCTACGTTTCCCTTCTGAAATCAGTATTACGGATAAGCTGCAGTAACTCCATCTGGTTTTGCCCCTCGTAGAAGTAAGAGTCTTTTTGAAGCTTGCTAAATCCTGGCTTCAGCAACGTAACACAGCATGGAATCCCTGTGTCTAATTTAATTCTGTAAAAATTAAATAAATTAATTTTCTCTATCTTTTAATCTCATTCCATATGCCTTTGTTCTTGCATTAGAAGATGGAGAAAAATAAGCTTTCCATCTATTTTCTCTAGAGAATAAAAATAAGGAAAACAATATTCAGTCTATTTTCTAAAGAAAACAATCCCTGTATCTTCACATGAGAACTTCTCCAGTCTATTTTTTAATAATTTCCACCTCTCCTCTCTGAAATCCACTTATTTCTCCAATATTCTTTTTGAAATAAAGTGGACAGCATCACACAAAAGTCGATGGACAAGACATTACTTTGTCTGTACTGTATAAAGCTTTTTTCTTATTCACATGTCAGAAATACCTCCTGCTCTTTTTCAAATACACTATAGGCATGCCCTTAATGAACACTAGGCCAGTAAAGAGTAAGCTTCTTCCCTGCTTTCAAAGCAAGAAGCTTGTAGCAGATCATACAGTGTTAAATACTTGTCTTGTTAGCAAATACATTTGTCAAGTGTCTTCCTAGAAGCCAGTATACTTCTGTAACAGACTGGGCTAGACATAGTCGATGACAAAACTCTCATCAAACTAAGCAGAACAAAATTCATATGCAATGCAGGACATAGAGAAATCTCTTTTGGGAACCTGGAAAAAACTTGCTGTGACTGCAAAAGCTAGATTGCTGCAAAGCACTTTGACTGGGGGCTTGCTTCATCACACTTAACCCAGCTATTAATTATGGCACTCCTCATTCTCACACTGTCATAGAATCACTGAATAGCTTAGTTTGGAAGGGACCTTTAAAGGTTATCTGGTCCAACGGCCCTGCAGTGAGCAGGGACATCTTCAACTAGATCAGGTTGCTCAGAGCCCAGTCCAACCTGACCTTGAATGTTTCCAGGGATGGGGCACCTACCACCTCTCTGTGCAACCTGTCAGCAAAGAACACTTTTGAAAGTATCTTTGTTGCTTCTGCATCTTGTAAAAGGACAGAATATTGCATTCTGTATGAAAGAATAAACTCTAAGAGTTTGTTATCAACCAATGCTGCAGCTGAGCATCTTAGCAACAAGCAACAACCTTTGCTTCTGTCATTAATCTGACTCTGGTTCTTAGACAACTACAGAAGAGTGGAATCTTACAAAGGAATGCACAAAGCTCTGCAAAGAGAGCTGAACGCTTCTACAGGAGACATTTTAAGGTTCTTTAAAGCCACATGATTTATTCAAGTTGCCTTTCCTAAACTCCCAATGAGAGAATCTAAAGACAACAAATATTTTGGCTAATGTTCAGGGACTTCTAATTGTTGTTTTTATTACACTTTTACATAACTTTTTTTTTTCTGATATTACAGTTGTGGGTTTGTTAAAAAAGGCAGCTTTAGCATATCAAGAAGATATTTCTTCTCTCTGGCCCAAATGTGTAGGAACTGTGTGGTTTAAAGCTCTGCTGAGATTTGCAGCCATAAATGTCAACTACAATAGTCAAACCTTTTAACATATTTATTACTACACTCCTGATATTTTTCCACTCTGTGGAATTAATTCCATAACTTGAAGTGCCACTTATTAAAAAGCCAAGATATGGTAAAGAGCCTGCTATCATCCTCACATCCTTCAGAGAAATACAGTGATTTCACTCATCACAGCATACTCCAGTTTAATCAACGCTGTGTAGGTATTAATCATTTACAAGTCCTCAGATTCTATTGCTCACTTTGTAGGTCATTTCCGTAGGCATTCCCATGCAACCTGATCAGACATGATGCACAATGGTTGTTCCTGGGATGAGTTGATATGGAAAGTGTTGTGGAAAAGGGGTATAGAAAGGGACAAAATAAACATGTGAGGAAGATATCCAGTCCCAAAGAGATATAAGACAGGTGTGTATGTAGAAGAAGGGAAGGAGAGAAATGCTTGCATATGTACAAGCCAGGACTGGACAAAAGTATTTCCAAGCAAAGCTCAGAATTCAAGTAAATTTTAGACCATAGGCAAGTTTAATTTGAAGGAACACAAAAAAGCACACTCTACTGATACAACATCTTAAGATAAACTTGACTATGCCTAGGAATATGGGTTTAATATTGCTCCAAAATCACCATAATTAATAAGATTGACTTTTAATATTCATGATAGCCACATGCCTGCCCAATTCTATTTCAAATCTTGTTATGTTCTTGGCCTCAGTAATTTCCTGTGACAGTAGACTAATTGTATGTGTGAAAGACACATATAATATCTCCCTTTTATTACCCTTCTATTTGCCACCTTTGTTTTCAATAGAACATATATCTTTGTTCTTCTGTTATGAGAAAAAGAAAACAGATGTTACCAATTTATTTTCTTTTACAGTAGTATTCAGTGTAGCATGAAGCTAACAGTTAAATAAATGACTGAAGTATTTCATCCTGGCTGTGTTCTTCCAGACAGAACAAACTTGCCTCTCTAGTAGGAGAATCAGAGAAAGATGAACAAGTAAAGGAAGTAAATAAAGCCAAACTTTATGAACTCTGAGCAAGAGGCTTGTGAGAGAACACAAGAAAACAACTACTACAAGCGTGGAAAAATGATCCCCTATTCAATGCTAGTACACCTATATTTGAAGAAGAAAAACCCAAACCAAACCAAAAAACAGCAATAAACAAACCAGAAACTCTAACCAAATGAAATATAGCATATGTGGCTGAAGATGCTAGTGAGGGAGACGGACAATAAAAAAGCAAGAGAGGAGAACCTGAACCTCTGAAATCACACATACTCAGCATGTTATTTTAAACCTCATTGTAGAAGCAGTTACAGTCAACAGTTCCAACTTACTTCATGAGGATAAGCAAGCTCTCAGGTGCCATCATCAGGGTCATGGATGAACAGCTTAAAAGGAATTGATGCCAGAGTTTTGCAATGACATTTCTGGGCACTTGCAGGAAGGATGTACCTCTACATTTGTATATAACTACCATTATCTGGGTTAAAGCTGCAGCAAATACAAGCATGACTTCAACAAAAACATTTCATAAAATAGGGCTATTTCATAAACAAGGGATCACTGTGCAGAGGCATTAAATTTATAAAAGTAGTAGAAGCAGATTTCAGAGGGACTCTACCAGATTACAAATCGGTGACATTAGTGTTACAATTTCAGTGGAAACCTTGCTTGATTTAGTTATCGGAGGACATAAAAGGACAATTCAGAGAAACTACAGAGCTTTTGTATTACCTTGGCTATAGGATTGATCCCTGAAAACAAAGGTTACCTACCCTCGGATCCAAAATCAGCCTGTGCTGTGGGCTTACTGAGCACAATTCCAACTTCCCTCACCTTCCAATGACTGAGACACTCCTGCAGTTAGCTGCATCCAAGCTACTGTCAAATCATACAAATAAAGCCACAGAATGCAGGAAAAAATTGACTTCAGAAGTCTGCCAGTTTCTGTATGAAATCTTAGCCACCTGCCGAGTATGCATAGAGCATGCTTGAAAGATGCTTGCATGACTTTGGCTCAACCTCTCTCCCAGGCTTGGTACTGAAAATCACGACAAGGTAGTAATTCAGAAGGACAGACACAAAAACAATGGCTCTGAGAAGATCAAGATCATAGTCCTTCTATGTTACGCTACTTAAATGAGGACTACAACCTCTTTGTTTTAAATAATCTGGTTGTTCTTATGTTTAATGGAAATGACACTGTACTTGAGAAAAAATACGCTTACACTGCAATGCTTCATTTTGCAGTATCATGGGATCCTTGATCTTTACACCAGCATCATTAATATACATTAGTTACACGTGAAAAGGCATCAGCTATATGCAACCTGCTTTGAGGATTTGAAAATAAATTTCTGGAGCAGAGAAACTCTTGACAGTATGTTACTTGGATCAGATTTTTTTTTAAAGGTGTATTTTCAACAATGAAGCAGTTTATGAAACAAATAAAGTGTTCTTACAGTTAAGAAGTGCATTTTTCCAAGTCAAAACTCCACAAAGACTGGGGGAGTCACCAATCTGCTATGATTAGCCAAGGGCACAAGAGCCCAATTAGTTCTTACTTGCTGACAAAAGGATTGGATGGAAAAAGGAAACCCAGGTGGGTGAAATAGAAAATGAGGTGTCCTAATTGAGTGTGATGACATTCAGAGTTTTCTAAAAATGTAATACATCTTTCAACAAACCTGGATGATAAAGGTACAATGATATCTAGTTCCAATCACATGCACATTATTTCATATGTAAAATCTGAGTATATATGCATGTGTTGTATAAACATGCAAACGTACACACACACACAAATTCTGTATGCCTCCATAGGTGTACTAATGCAGTTCCATGGCAGTTAAAACGAAAAGCTACTGCTACCATAATTATACTGCAGAAGTGCAGAAAGACTATCCAGGACTGATAAATGAGAATTAGCCCACTTCAGCCCCTGTGCTTACATATTTGTTCAGAACACGCTTACATGGTCTTCCATATTGGCAGATTTCATATATGTAGAATCATAGAATTATTATCTAGTTAGATAGAATTATTATCTAATGGAATGAATTATTACAGAATTATTATCTAGAATCATAGAATTATTACTATCATTTTTGCTATAAACAACCACAAGAATATACAATATTGCAGTACTGATCCCAGCTAACATCTTTTGTTCTCAGTCATGACAATAAGTTTGGCCTTACACTTTATACCACTGGGATTAACTGGCAAGTCAGCATTATCCTTGGAGTCTCTTTTGCTTGCACTTAAGAGACTTTCTCATGTGTGCTTCTCCTGGATGATGCAATGCTCAGAGCTTAGGAAAATATGTGTTATGTCAACTTTTGCAAGTCAAGTTAAATGCTGAAGGAAAGTTGATCTTATACTAGTTCTTTTCCATACAGCTATTTTTGTACATTTGGGGGAATGGAACAATGGGGAAAGTAAACAGAAAAGAATCCTTTACTTTCTCAGATACACAACTGCACTCCGGTAAGTGAATGCAAAAGAGCTGTTTGCATACACATGCATGCTCTAAACACATTACTAACAAAAAGCAGATCTGATGCAACACTGTCCCCTTAGAGCTGTTGTACTATCTAGTGGTTTTAAAATTTGTAAATTATTATTAATTACCTCATAATTTGCAAAATGCAATAGTGGGCAAAATAAAAACCAAGCTAAAATCTACTTCATTTATTTCAAACTTGAAGTCTGGCAGCTATATTATATTCTCATTCTTGAACAACTCACCTACTGCAAAGCACATATTGAGAGGTGCTATTTAGAGCCTTCTTTACTGTAAAGGATTTACTTTTAACTGCTGGCAAAATCCAAGTACACATTCACCTCCTGAGCATCTTTTCATTTTCATAGTTTGTTTCTGTTTCTTTATCCAAGTAGAGCAGACCCCCAACACGTACATGTGCCTTCCCAGCACAGGCTACAGAAGGCTGGCAGTTCTGGCTCAGTGGTGACTGAGTTCAAGTACCTTTCTGAATAGAGTGGAAAGCAGGATCTAAGATATGCAAGCTTTAATTAAAGCAGAAAAATGGCATAAACTAAGAAAAAAAACCCTATCTATTAAAAATGTCTTAGCAGCTATGACCAACGCGGATGAAAATATGTGAGAGGCTGCCCAATGGCTGTTGTGCTGTTTTTATACACTTTTCTCACCAGGGCAAAGAATGATCAAGAGACTCATAATCTCAAAGTACTCTTACTGTAAACAGCTAGTGTTGAAAGTCAGACCCTTAATAAATATATGCATTTAATAATTTTACTCCTGAGACATGCAGTTCTACTACACAGCAGAAGACGTATAGAAAGAATAAAGAATAAAAAATATAGGATAATTTAAGGCCTTGGTTTCTTCAGTACTACTTATAAAGAGAAACTTGAACACATAAATAAATCACCTTTCATAATCCTGTGAATGTGCTAAGGATGCACACGGGACTGATTCCCTACAGGCATGCAAGTATTAAAAAAGACAAAACAGTTCAACAAGACATCCCCTCATTTAGATCAAATGTCTTACTGCATATGCATTTATCTTTTTCCTGTCTTTGTTTGCTGTATGCTCACTTGCTCTACAACTGTTGAAGTTTCCTAAAAATCAGAGGTCTATAACTGTAACAGTCAAACCAATGCACAGAGAAGACTAAAAACAATCCTCCCACCAAAAAAACCCCAACACCCCAGCACAGCATGCCCTAGCCATTTTTATACTGTGAAACAGGATAATAAATATGAATAAGGAAGAAGCATGGACCTGTGCATGGCATTATTTTTTATTTTTTTCCCTAAACAAACAGTCTATATGTTTGCATTCCACTGGCTCCCTGTGCTGGCAAAACTGTAAATGTAAAAGTTAGAGACATAAAGGGAAAAAATTAAGTAGCCAATAGTAAAGATTTCAAATATACTTACACAACCACACTGTTTGTTTTACAGCTGCTTTACATAACAATAAAAATGTAATATACTGGGGGGGTTTGGCAGTGTGTAGAGAGACAGCATCAAATAGCAATAACGGAGTAAGCACAAATGATCTCTTTGGAACAATTAAGCAATTTCAGAAGCACCATTATGTCCAGCAACTAATGGGTCCAAAGAGACAGAAAGGTCAAAAATGCGAGTTTCTCCCTACTGAACAGAGATTACATATATGACTCACTGGAAGGGAGGATAACTTCATAATCATATTATATAATCCCTACTAGAGAATAACCCTATATAAAACCCAGCACATTAAACAAACAAACAAAAAAATCAAAACCCAAAACAAAACCAGATCTTTCCCTCAGAAGCCAAAAGCAAGATGCACTCTTCCATCCAGCTGTCTCAGCATAATTAATAAATAAAAGAAAGAAAATAAATGCTTACCCTCTTTGTGTAGTACCAGCTGAGAAAATCACTGGCTATACATAAAACACATAGTTCAGTAAAGAGTCTGGCGTTTTTTAAGAAAGAATGGGTAAATAATACATATTGTACCTTAAAACCCACAACACTCACTTCTAGTGACCTTGAACTCTAGTAATATGAAGAGGGACATACAAAATCATTTATTTCTGGACACAGTTCACTCACTTTCTTCAGCAAGGACTGAAATTTAGCACTTTATCTAGTGTGTCATTAGGATATGACATTATCTTCCAGGAAAGCCAATCTTAGCAAACATCACAGTTCTATTACTATTTTAATATCCAGAAAATGAGATTCTCCCTCTGAAAAGAAACTATTTGCTAAAACAGCAGCTAGATAACTTTCCAGGTGTGTCGTTCAATGTATATGTGAAAGATTAGTAAAAATACCAACCAAAGAATCTTGCATTTGCCTGGCATACAGCTGTCTGCTGTGTAAACATTCATACAGGCTCACCTACTGCACATTAAATAACCCCATAACCCCAAAGTGAAGTTTAGATGCATACTCTTGACTAGAAACTTCAAGATAATAAAGTACACTTTTCCAATGACCAAAGAGTACCACATGAAGATGACAAATGTCAATTCTTACGCATACCTTGCTCTCAAGATTATCCCAATTGCCAATTTATGTACTTTAAAAACCATTTTCCTTTTCCCTTTCATCAAGCTCTTTTGATTCGTGATCTGAATACTTAAGCAATTACAAAAAATACATCTATATACACATTCAGTAGTTTAGCTGATCACTGTACTTCATTTGCAAGTAAATTAATAAAACAAGAATGATTTTGTCTGTTTGTTTCTTAATTCCTCATAAACATTTTCTTTCTGTCAACAGGACAGCCTTGCCTCTTCAGCCCCCTGCAGGCACGGGCTGCAGAATTTGACAGATGTAATGGCTTACTGCTGAAGTATCAGTGCAGCCATCAGGAAAGAGAAGGGGCCAGAACCTGCTCAGCTCAGCAGGATAAGGAGGCAGAAGACACTAGCACCATTGCTTACAAGCCTGCGATGGCTTGCAGAAAGAAGCCCAGCTCCATGGGCCAGAACAGGCACTCTTTTGCAGAACTTAACCATACAGGTGACTTGGGACACCTTGGATTGTAATGAAGAGAGACCCTAGGAAAGAAGTACAGAGAGAGATGAGAATCTGTGCAAGAGACTGGCAAGGTTTACTACTGGAAAAGGATCTGGCAAAATGCATTTTCCCCCTGTTCTCTGTTTTAAAGGGTCACATTTAACACCACCCTGCATTTTCACTCTTTCCTAGTGTGCCATGGTTCAGCCGTCAGCTTCAGCTCCACCTTTTTTCTCCCCACTTGTTCTGAATCAATGAAGACTGCTGTAAATAGAACAGACTTCACCAGGTAACAGACAAGTCTCCTTTCCAGATTCAGACCCCAATCACACTCCTTCCTTACCTCTCTTTTAGCCAAACTGCAAATCACAAACAAATCCCATCCAGCCGTTCAGCCAGGCATAAGAGAGGTCACAGAACATCCCCACTTACCCTCAGCCCTCTGCTGCTACAGTTTACATCTGGACCCTGCCAGTTCATCACATCCCCACTGCCAAGTGTTACCATAAAAAGGCTCCACTATCCAATCCCTACCTTTCAGTCTTTCCTGACAAAACCCAGTACTAGTTATTAAACATGTCCTAAATAGCTAGTTCTATGCTACTTAGCACGGCAGTGGAACATGCACCTGTAAAACCTCAATGCTAAATTATTTGTCTGAACTTTACATCTTCCCATAAACAAGACTCTACTACGAAAAGCACAGCAAAAATTCTTGTAAAGCAATGTAGAAAGTACAGCATGCATCATCTATGGGTTACAAAATGTGCATTTTCTGTGGAAAAAGCAATGTACAAGACATAACTGATACATTACAAAACCTCAAATGTAACATATTTCTAGTCATTAGGAGTTAAGTACACACACTGAATACTAAGTACTTTAAATTGGAATGTCTCAGCACATGCAATAGCTCTGCAATTTAACCAATATTTCCCTAACAAATAGTTACAGTCCTCCTAGTTATTGAGGTGGAAGGTGAAGTAGGAGTACAAAGACAGCAAGGAAAGAGATTAGCTGTTGGACACCTTTATTATTTCTCTGCCACCATCCAGGGGAAAGAAACAAAACAAACAACAACAAAAAACAACAGTAATATATCTCAAAACACATTATCCTATTACAATGACATAGTATCACAAAGTAACAGCTGTGATAACCTTGATGTGCATGAAACCAGAAAATAACCAAATCACATATTCAAGATAATACAATCGCTGCTGAATAAAACAACTTACTTACCTCAATCAGATAAGGAAAAAAAACCACACNAAGCAGAACTTCATTTTTTTGGGAAGGGGGGATAGGGAGACATCTATAAGCCCAAGGACTAAATCTGCTTTATTATTAAAGAACATCTAAACATAGCTAGAAATGTACATACCACTTTTCAAACACAGACAAAAATGGAAGAAATCCTTTGCCCTGAAATTTTTACAGTCTAAATTCAGCAAGATAAATGCATGAAGGCTAAACCTTCACAAAAGCAAGGAGAAGTGGCTAAGTGACAGGAAATGAGGGCTTGCTTTAAATGGCAAAGCACAAAAAGAAGAGAGGCAGGAACTATTCCATAAAGGGCAGAAGTTGAACATTTTATGTGGCTAAAAGCAATGTCAAGTGGAACAAGGGAAAAATGCATTCCCCTTGCATCCCCACAGCATGCACAGCCACTGGATTAGGGATGCTAAAGGGTACATCCCTTACTTTTCTCTTTGTGTCTGTTTACAGAACTGTTGCCCATTTTTGAGCATGCTGATACTATCTGCCTCCACAACCTCCTGCAGCAACAGCTTCCAGAAGCCCACTGCCCACTGGCTTCTTCTGTCCTAAAATGATCTCTTAACAATTTTAGTGAGTATCTCTGTTTCTAGCATTATGGAATTTACTGAATAACAATTCTTGTAATGCTTCTCTTCCAGTTGCTACAAAGACAGGGCATGCTCCTTCGGAAGATGCAGGTTCACAGGGCCTTCAAGAAACTAAGTTGGCAACTTCCCATCTTTAATACTTTAATCTAATTGACTGATATCATCTGAGTTTCAAATGATTTTTGAACTTTCCTACGCTTTTTTGCCTGCTATACTTGTTTCTCTCTCCCCCTTCTGCTCCCTCCCTCCATTTCTGCCTCTGCTCTTCTCTCTTTTCTTGCTAACACTCCCCCAATTTTCTTCTTGCATGGCTCACTGTTGTTTTTTCACATGTCACTCATGCACTTCTAAAGGCACAGGAGGATAGTCCATGGGTCAAGAGGCCAAGTCCAAAGAGGCCAGCAAAGATACAGCTGGGCACCTGTTACATGCATGGTGTTCTTCAAAGTATAGCAGGTTGTGCCTTCTCAATTTACAGAGCACTATAAATAGTGTAAGATTGTATAAATGCACTGACTTCATTGCTGTATGAATATTTTGTCCCCAGGTGGGGATGTATTACAAGCAGCATGGCAAAAACCACTGTTGCAGCCTGCATGCTTGCCTGTTTAAAAAATTCACTCATGCCCAAGTAAAGGCTGGCTCATGTATGGCCCATTCAAGAGGAGGATGCCCCGTTTCTTTCTGCTCCTTATAGAAAGCAATAAAAAAGTGGGGCTAAATTTCTGGAGCAGAAAAAGAATCAGTTTGTCTCCACTTCTACCTTTGCTGCAACTGTTTCAGCAGCCAGTGCAGAAGTGCCTCAGCCACCCTGATGGGCCACCTCTCTCTGCTGCCCCTTACGTTCACCGTTAATGCCTCGCACAATCTTCCTCTCCACAGGAACATAACTTGTGCCTTGAGCAGGTTTATGTTCTTTTCTGTTCCTCATCTGCAACTCATTCATTCTCTCAGTCTTACCAATGCCTGCAAACTGACTAACCTCCTAGAGGGGAGTGATGGGATGGAAAAAATTGGAAAAACACTATTCTAAAGAAAGTATTAAAATTTCACTACAGATTTCAATCCCGGAATGCAACTATAGACAAGCAGCAGGGCAGCTGAAGGCCTGACACAAGTTACATTCAAAACCTAGATCTCCTAGGTCACTCTTGTGGTTACTATGCATCTGCTTGCCTTATTTCCTAGATCACGAGGGTGCTGCTGAAGTTCGACTTGAAGTAGGAAGGAAAGCATCACTACAACTTTAATACAACGGAGAACTCTAGTCAGATTCATGATATTTTGAGATTTGATTTGGCTCAGCTATTTAATGCCTTCAGTTTTCCACCTCTCTTCCACAGTCCTCCATGTGTAAGTAGGCATAAATACATTCATCAGAAGCCAGAGCACTATAAAATTTTATGAGATTCTCAAATTAAGAATTACCCCATCAAAACCAAAACTAGACAATTCTTATTGATAAACAACTTACAAGGAAGTCAAGGAGGACACCAACTATAAATGCTTGCATGCATCATCTAATTTATCTCCTTTGAAAAAGGTTACCAAGACATACAGGAAATAACATGCAAATACACTACTACAACAATCTGATTGATTTATCAGAAACTTCTGATGAAATGACCTTTTGTGGCATACTACAGTATTGATATAATTACTTTAAAACTATGTTATTACAGCTGTGTGCATTTTAGCAATCTTTCAAAACCATCTGCAATGGTGAAACACTGCTTTAATTAAATATATTGCACTTTCTCCACCAATTATAGGCCACTTCTTACAGCAGTCTACAATTGTTCAGAATACCAGATAACACACTGAAACTTTCTAGAAGTTGTCCACTTGAAAATTTCAAATATATGACTTATTCATAATAGTGATCACCTAAATTAATACCTTAAAATTTCAGTGAAGATATTCAAACTGCATGTAAAACCTTTCAGACAGTTACTCTGACAGGCTTCTTTGTATAACAATCACTATTCCACCCTCAAGCTTTGCTGTTGTTTCCAAATACTCCAACAAGAAGTTCATAGTCCATACCAGAAGTATTTTTCTTCTTTTCATCAATTCACCTGTTGTGAAAAGACACCTCCGATTTCAGAATTAATGTTTAATGTTTGTGGGTCTTTCACTCCTGTGTGCAACTCTCTGTAGGATCCTGAGCATCAAAAGAAAAAAAGACCCTGAGACCCTTCTCCTGATTCCTCCTTTTTACAGAAACTAGAATGAGCTCACTGGCAAAAATCTGTTGCTAAGATGCCCATAACAGAAAGGGCATTATATATTGGCAGCCCACCTGTCCCAGGAAGCACCTCCCCTCTGGCCCACAGCATTTACTATTGCCTTTACAATTCTCAGTATGAGTTCGAGATTCTCTGTGTATCCAGCAAGTCCAGCAGCTCCAGAAAGAAAGATGAGAAATCTCTTAAACAATCATTTACGCTGATGCAAGGAAAGTGCAAAACACATCTACTAACATGCTAATTTACACCCACTTTTGACTCTAAAATCTGAAGCCCCTGAAGGAATCAAGACCTGAATTCTGCACTGATTCACAGAAACACAGAAGCAAAGAAATTTAACAGTAGTCTACACCATTAATCGTACAGCCTCTTTAATCCAATTATTTTGTATTTTCTCTTAAACAAACAAACTGCCAAAACCTGGCCTGGACTCAGTTCTCAGAAAAGCTCAACTTAATCTTACCTGATCTGTATTTTCAGTTGTGAAATCATGGAAGAGACGGCAGGGAGTGGAGGGAAGGAGGGGATCAAATACTGTATCCTCCCTGAGCTACTATCTGATGTCCCACTCTCCTTTTCTGCCCCACCTCCCATCCCAGGGAGTCCAGGTTATTAAAGAAAGAACACTCCATAATGGATATTGCAAGTTAAGCATACAAATGTGTGATATACTCTCCTGGTAATGGCAATTAGCCCCTCATGCACAGAAGTTATGCATTAAATGCACTGTAGTAACCATTACACTTTCCACAAACGTTTTGGAAGACCAATTGCATGTTGCTGAAATTTGTAAATTGGCAAGAGAAACAAGAAAACCCCTCTGAATTCCAGAGCGTGCACTGTTTATTTTGACAGTTGTAGTTTATTTATAGTACTTGACAATACATGTTCTCTAGTTCATCTTGTAAAATAATGAAGTCAGTATTTAGACCTCCACTGTTAAGCCTCAGAGGGAAAAATAAGTATAAACTTATTTCATTCAAATAAATTTACAGATTGGCAAGATTCTACTATAATGACTAAATTACATCATTAATTTAACTCAGTTTAAAGCACTTTCTTTGGTGGAGAAACCATAGCCCTTAACTTTGTACGTGGTGTGCAAGTCTGCACAAATGTGCAATAATCTCTTAACCCATTCACAGGAATTTCTTCTTTTTCTTTAGTACAATAAATGCTTTTAGAGAGGTGCTGTACAGAAGGCTGGTCTTTCATGTACAATTAAAGAAAAGTGAAGGCAGAGGCTGCAGAAGTTTTGCTATGCACTAACTCATCAATAATCTTAATCCACTGACATAACTTGTACTGGTACAGGTGAGCTCTGTCTTCGTCCCCAGAACAACTTCCTTCAACAGCAGGGCCAAAGTTAACGTCTCGTCAGACAGCATCTCATCGGCTCTCATGACCAACCCATTCTTCAGAAACCACAAAGCTCTCAGTCACTAGCAGCCTGCCCTTGTTGAAATCCTCAGACACAAACCCATCCCCTATCACCTTCTCAATCCCCTACACTAGGCAGTTCTCTGTGGATAATTTTGTCTATAAAAACACCAGATAGATTCAAGCCCTCAAGTATAAATACCCCCCCCACAGTGTCTCCTGTTTATGTCTTTAAAGTACCATGTACGTATCATGAACATTTCTTAAAACAAAATCAGACATATAACCTGCTGCTACACACACATCCAACGTAAAAATCTACACAAGCAGAGCTAGAATACAACAGAAACGAATCCAGATTGAAGACTGCATAACTGAGAGGAAATACTAGAATTTGTTAGATAAAACATATACGCAGCATCATAAACACAGTTGCACAGTGCCCTCCAAGGGCAGCAGAGCTGAGAGTCAAATAATAAAATTAAGTGGTGTACAAGAGAGTGTGCACAGAAGGGATTTCAATCCTCTTTGTTCCTAGCCACGATACAATTTCACAGCCGCTCTCAAGATTCATCGTTCTGATGTTTGGCATGCAAGCACACAGAATGCGGTTCATTTGGGAATTACTGAGCCAGGATGTGCCAAACAAAATCTACCACAGCATCAGCCAGCTCCTGCCACGGCATCCGAGGAGCCTGGCCATCAAAATGCTTCTGATTTTTAATGGGAGCAAATAAATAAAACCAGGAATATCTTCAGAAAGGTGAATTCCTGTAATATTAACTAATCAATCCACAATAAAGAAGCCGCTCCTGTGCAGCTATTGTCTGAGTACGTCTGGCAGAGGACTTCGCCTGCAGGAGCTGCTACCTACACTTACTTTGAATTCACTGAGTGTAGAATTGATATTATTTTTATGGTTTACAAGCTACACCATACACAGCTGCGGAGGATCTCTAAATTAGTTAATACACCATTTCAGAAGGAAGAGTTATTTCTCCAGGGATTATGTGCCAAACAAAGGGGGGAGGGAATGCTGAACCACTGGTAGTTTATATGACAAAAGATATTTTTCAACTACACACAGCACTAATTATGAAGGTCCTTCCTATCCTCCGGCTGGAAACTTCTCACAGGAAAAACTATTTCAGAGAAACAACGGGAGAGAGGGGAGAAGTGATAAAACCACTTTTGCAAGGTGATAATTTTCATTAAATGTGATGTGCATTTTTTTTCTATAAGGAAGTAAACCCAAGCATTTGAATCATTCGTGATCTAATAATTACAGTGTGCACATTAAAAAACTGCCTCACTGAAATTAAGAATTTTAGTTACAAAATGTAAGACCAGAAAATTTATCTTAGAACGCCTGTGTTCAAGAAGGCCTATTCCAAGCATGAAAATAATAAAAACAACACTGATATTGTAGTTTAACACTGACAATCCATCCTAAGATAATACACTAGATTTAAAAGCAAAAGCACTTAAAGCATTATTATTGGAGTTGGAGGTATTGAGAAAATACATTTGCAAAAAATTACAAGCACCATAAAAACAAATGTAATCAAAACAAATGCCAGACTTTCATGGTATGTAGATAAAATATATTAATTATAATATGAAACTATTGAGTTCAAAACTGCCTTTGAGCCACATATTTTCTGCAGACTTCTCTCTAGCCAAGAAATCTTGATTCCACATTGCAAAGTTTTGAAAACTATGAATATTCCACACATTATAGTGGAGAGCACTTCGCCCCACCATCTATACTGAGACATATATTTATTAAGTGCTGACAGTTAACTTTCACAAGACTCTCAGGGAGATCTGGTCTTTATTCTGTGAATTTACAAAAACTGGGCTGAAGCAGCCAGGAAACACAACTGTATTTTATTATTATTTAAGTAATGAATTTGTGATAGCATTTCACTCTGAAGCGATGGTAAGCCCTGCAGGCAAATGCCTGAAAAATATTTTTGTTGAAAAAACAGCTGGTCTTGCCTATATGGACTTAAACGAACCATGTGGAGACAAACTTGTTTTAGTTTGGTTAAGAAAGATTAAAATACATTAATTCTAGTTAATATCCATTTTGGTCCCTCTACACAGATGGGAAAAATAACATTAAATTACCATGCTTACATACAGTCAATACCAGACACCCAATAAAGCACAAATTCAAAGCCCTGCTCATAATGCAACCAATGCACACAGCTCCAGCAGAACAGCTCAGCTGCAAGTTAGCCTGAAACAAAGGAGATGTACATCCATTTCTCCACTTTGCCACAGACTTCCTGCGTGACCTTGGACAAGTCACTTGGTTTTTATGTGCTGTAACTCCCCATCCCTAAAATGGGGAAAAACCATTTATTTCATAACCTCACAGCAATTAGCAGATTTACTATCAGGAGGTGCTTAGATACAGAGGTCAAATAAATGACATAAGAGAATAAACAGTACTTAAATCTTTAATTAAATTCTGTTAAAGCTTTAGAAACTTGTCGCAGTGACAGAAGGAAATCTCTGGCACAATACAAGTGATATCTATAAGCAAAGATCAGGTCTGCCTACGCAGGAAGATGGAACCGTATTTTGACATCTGCAGACAGTTGCAGATGCAGACTTCCATGACCCAACACACAGACACGACATACTCCTCTATCAACAGCATGTAGAGAATACCAAAAGTTCAAAGTCTTTAGGTACCTTCTTTTGAGTTCTAAAACTAGAATTTTTAGATAGCTTTCTGATATAATACAAAATAGGAGAAGAAATCACCAGGTAGCCTCTTAAGAGATTTGAAATACTTCAAGTCTAAACATTTTTTCTCCAAT
Organism: Aegotheles bennettii; assembly: GCA_013398125.1. Lineage (NCBI taxonomy): Eukaryota > Metazoa > Chordata > Aves > Caprimulgiformes > Aegothelidae > Aegotheles > Aegotheles bennettii. The sequence continues at coordinate 210,722 of VZRW01009348.1, read as the reverse complement.
TCATATTAACCACTAACCACCTTTTGAACTTGAAAGCCACATTTAACTTTCATAACTCAGTATTAGTATCAGAAATCAAATCATCTTGTAGGCCAAAGAAAATAAAAGACCTCTAGAGCACCAGCCTACCAAAAAATGAAGGTAAGATATACTCAGAAGTAGTAGGAGAAGTAGTAGATGCTACACTAGGACACTTACGAGGACAGCAATGTCTCCATCAGGAATCCACGAATTTGTAAAGTGTATTAAATATATCTTTTTAGAAAATGTCTTAAGAGTCCAAAAATCTACCTTCTGAATGCAAGCCAAACATATACTGCGTTTCCATGCACATATTCTGTGCCTCTGTACAAGTAACTGTAGTAGCCTGCATAAAATCATAATCACAGCCTGAGGAGGGAGGCATGAGGGGCAAAGGGACTATATGGTGTGATGAAGCAGTCAATGAGAGATGAGCACACGTAAGCATTTGAAGGACACAGGCAAGCTATGGAAATCTAGAAGCAAGAAAACTACTGAAGGGAGAGGAAGTTCTGGGATAAACTTCCCCTCATATTACCCACACATGTGTAAAACCCACACAGCCACTCAATCACAGGGTGTTGAGTGTGCTTGGGGTTTGGGTTTTTTTGTTTTGTTTTGTTGGGGTTTTTTTAAGAGATGATCTCTGAGTTACACACATGAAAATAGGGTTACTGCAAGCTACAAAAATAAAAACGAAACTCATTTGTTTTTAAGCTATTTTGTTTGAAACATCAAATGTTTTTCATTATTTGTAACTGCATCTTATATGTGGTGTTTTATAAGAAGAAAAATAAAACAGTTCTTACTAAAAACCATTTACAACCTAACACTTTTTCTTTCAGTATGCAGAGCTGCTCTGGGGTGGTTTAAATACCTTGAATTCACATTACTGCAGTAAGACTAGAAGAACAACAGCACTTCGCAATGAGGCCAAAAGTTAAGCATGGACAACGATGAACTGTTATCAAATACCAGGCATAGCACAGAACAGGGGAAAACACAAAGATGGTGGTGAAGGGTATAAGAACAGACGTCCAGTAGAAAAAAAGAATATGATATTTTCAACATAACACAGGACACAGTTTTGAACACACATCTTCATATGTGGCTTCTGAGACTTTGGTAACCCTAAAGCTGACAGCAGAATAGGTAGTACCTGGTATCATCCGTAGCTCCCTGAATATCTAAGTTTTGAGATTAGTCTTGCAGAAGTGAGTGAGATGCCTAAAAGGAGAGGACAGCTCTCCTCTCCAGAGACACCTGAAAAAAGTGTGTAGAGGCACAAAGACAGCAGAGATATGAGGGGCTGGAGGTCAGAAGTAAGGTGAACGTAAGCAAAGTCATGAAATGAAGGCAGGAAATTGCAGCTAAGTTCTGGAACTATGTATTTAATGCCTCCCTCACAGTATGCTAATAATATTCATATGAAGGGAAAAAAAAATAAAAAAAAAAAAGGAAAGCAGCTATGCTGTTAGCAGGCTTCCCCAGAGCAAATTTTGGCAACCTTAAACATCACACAGCAATCAGAGTCTCTCACTTGATTAAACTCCTCACACTCATAAATTGACTATTTCTATTTCCAGAAAAGGTGAACTTCCCTGGTAAATGTGATAGCTGAAAACTCATCTCACCATTGTAGCAATCGGCACCTGCCTACCCATTTACAAACCAGTTGTACAGAAGCAAACTCCCAGTGCTTGACTGTGCAACTGGAACCTCACTAGCCGTAAGCAGAGCTGTTTTTCACTCTCAGCACTATCTTTACTAAAGTAGGATAATTTCACCCCAAGATGAGCAATATCAAAACTCCTTTGGTCACACACACACACACAAACCCATCCATTCATGTTTTCCTATCTATCAACATATTATGAGACAGTAACAATTACAGCAGTTTCATGTATTATTTGCTAGAGCTGCCAGCCTTCACTGTCACTCATTTGAAGGTCGGAAGGAATACAGAATACTTGTAACTGCATTATGGGCAAAGATTAATCATCACTACCTGTACTATGTACTGATTTTTACCATTAGAAATATTTATAAAGGCTGAAACAACACAAACTTACTATGTGGGCCTTAAAAGTGCATTACTCTCAGTGACCAATGTAATTTAAAAAAGATAAATCAAGACCATATTCTATTTTGACAGGTAGTGAATGATGCCAATTGAAACAAGGACAAACTAGAGTTCCAATATTATTTACACAAACCCCCAGACAAAACCTGCAATCTGACATACTCATATACGATCACAACTTCTGGATAGATTTGTGAAGTTCAGATGGCAGTCCCAGCACCTCAGTAATCCAGACTTGGTTATCTAGAGAGCAAGTCTCAGTGCCTTTCTCATGAAAATCCGGTTATGGTGAGAGGAGGAGGGGAAAGCATGTGGACTCCAGCCTGACACACAGCCAGGATGCAGGCAGGACAGACACCTCCAGCCCAAGAGTCATTATTGTTGCTAAAACAATATTGTCACAGCTAAAGATTTCAGAGCACATCAGTTATCTCCCGAATAACACAAAAATCTTAGTACCAGCCTAGATCTCTACTCACATGCCTCATCCCACCCCACCATTCATTATGATCCTTGGGACTAGTACCAATAGAGTAGCTCTGGACCTGTCAGGCTAACTCTTGTGTTAATGCCTCCCTGCAGACTAACAGCGGCAAAAAGCTTCAATAAAAAGCTTTCACATGCCTTTGTGGGTGGTAACTCAATACTAAACAGATCAACTTAAACAGTAATTTATAAACAGAATTTTTTCCAATTTCTGCTATTACAAACATCAAGAAGCTTCAAACCTCAGCCACAGCAAGAAAACAGGGACAGAGTCCTGCTTTGGGCAACTACAGCGAGCACAGACCAGACAGCAAGCCACTTTGCTCTAACATGAACAAGTGCAGCGCTTTAAAGATATTACACTACTACTGTCTCCTCTCCAAATGCAAAGAGACTCAGGCCACCATGCCATGAACCACATCAACCTGCTAAATGCTTTGTTAATGTTACAAGTTTCTAAAACATACTTAAAAATAAGCTGCTCTGTAAAGGGCAACAGAATATCCCTGTTTGTTATTCCATCAGCTAACACGCGTGCTCCTGTACGGGCACCCACTGAGCGATGAATTCACACTTCTCTTCCACTGTAAGGTACTGTTCACAACAGAACCCTCTGAGCTAAAAAGCTCATAGCATTTTACTATTCTCTGCTTCCTTGGCAGGACTCTTATTTATATAAGATTAGTCCAGTCAGGTATTAGATTTATAAACCAGAAAAAGCAAACAAGGAAAAAGTTTTCACACTCTTCTTTATAGGCCAGTCCTCAAAACATACACACAAAGCAGTATAGCAGATTGAAATGCAATTGTTAAAAAAGAAAACCACAAACAAAACCAAAACAAGCCCCAAAACAAACAGAAAACTTGTATCAAAACACACATAACCTCTGGAGGCTCCCACACCTGGAAACTATTTAATGTCATCCAAGCATTCACAAAAGTACTGTCGGCCACCTAAACAACCATTCCTCTGCTCTACCCAGAGCCCCCGAGGACAGTCACACTTCAGCCCCTCACCTTCCCCCACCCTCCTCAGGGAAGGAATCGACACCAACCTGCAGTTTGGAGGTGGATCTAAGGTGATGTCAGCCAGTTCCTTCTGAATCCTGTGGCAATAAAAGCGAGAAGGAACCAAGGTAAGTGACTGTGTGGGATAGCAGTTAACACACACGCTTTACAGACATACTGTCATGCGAGTTTGCAACACCAGAGAAGAGAGGCTCTCTCAGCTGCAGCCTCCCACCAGCCCAAACACACTAAGCAGGACAGGTGCCCTGTTACAGAGATGGACAGAAAAGCAGACAGGCCCCACGCACTGAACCCAGACAGGTGCGCTGTTGTATGTTCCCACGAAGATGCCAACCACACAGGGGCTGTGTGCTTTACTCTGCCAGCCAGCCTGTAAATGAGGGAAACCCTCTGCAAATGTGATGCACCAAGTGCTAGGAGGAAACTGCAGTCTGAAAAGGAATTTTGTCTTGCTGGATTGAGAGAAACATTCATTGCCAAATTGGCTCCCCACCTCTCCCCCTTAGCTTCCTATCACCATCCTGAGGAAAAACATCAGCCCCAAGGGAGTGAATAACTGCGCCATTCCCAAGGACACTTAAAAGGAAGGGGAGTATCTATTTCTGAGGCTCCTGCACATTCCTGCCTCTTCAATTCTCCCCTTTCTTCACCCTCAAGAGCCACACAACATCCCTACATCCCCTCCCTCAGGACTTCAGATGCTCCCTCTCTTTGCTGTGTTCAGACAACACCCTGTCCTCCCTGCCCAGACTATTCTGGGCTCACACTGCTTTTGCCACAAAACGCCCAACCAGCTATCATTCCCTTCCCTGGAGTCCCATTACTGTCACTCAGGCTTCCCCTCCAGATTTCTCCACCCAGCACTCAGTCTGCCTCTCTTCAAACTCAGCCTGCATCTTCTGCCTCTCTTCCACTTGTCATACATGAGAACTACAGCCTTTTCATATTAGGCAGTTTATATTCTTCTTTTTAAAATAGTGAAGGGCACAACACATAAACACCACTTGCCACTATCGATGTCAGTTTGCCATGAAAACCTGCTGAGTGGAGATCTGGAATAACCAAACTGCCTAAATTCTACAAAGCCACAGAGAACTCAGTTGCGAGGACTGGGCATTTGCATAAAACCCCAGTCACTTCTGACACCTACAGATACAACCTCTTTGTGTTGCTTGGCAAAGCTGTTCAGCGAGATGGTTTACTATTCTTACTGAAGTACTGCAAGTTTGCTTGAAAACTTCCATTTGTCAGCTTAGCTCCCTGGAGCAGGATGGTGCTGAATTCAGGTGAAACACAGAAGAAATAAGAAAGGATAAGAATTTATTTAAAAAAAAACCAAAAACCTGAGTGCCTACAAGGGTCTCTCCAGGTGAGGAAAACTGACATAGCTGTTCTGGAATTGCTATTCTATGCAGGCATCTCTCCTATATGTAGACATTATTCTGGAATAAAAATGATTTCATTCTCAAAAAAAACCCCAACCTCACTCTGTGCTGTGAGCAAAAACTATTTTAGAGCAGAATGTCCACAAGTGGACCTGCTGTGGATTATTTATTCTAGTCAACATCCAACCATACATAGAAAATCCAATATAAGTGATGAGCAGACAGAACAACAGTAATATATTTGGTGGAAAAGATCTGGGACTATATTACACCACTTGCACTGAAGTACACTCCTCCAAGTGCAAGCAAACTCAACACTCTTCACAAACATTAATTAACCCCCAAAGCAGTCCTGGAAAGAAAAAAGTCACTCTAGATCAATCCCAACCTACAGAGGGGTAAACTGATGTTGAAATGCAATGCCTTACTCCAGACCACAGGGCTTCCAGTAGCAGAGAAGGAATTAAGGTTCTACATGCCAATCCTACACCATCCCTGTAACTGATGCTAGTAAAGGAAAAGGAAAAGACAGTGGAAATAACTGAGGGACAGAATAACAGCCTGGAGGAAGACAGGAAAATATATGGGATGGAATGGGGGACGAAGCAGGAAGAGAGAGCAGTGAAGTCGGGCAGACTCTTGCTGCACTAAGATGCTGAAAAAATGAGACAATGGCCACTTAGTGTGGAAAGGTTGAGCATAAGGGCTAAAGATGAGGAATGGGAGCAGCAAGGGAGTCATGAGGGAAGAGAGCAAAATAAAATGAGGAGGAAAAGATGCAGCAAATCAGTGAGAAAACTGACTGCGGCCTCACCTCTTGGCACTGGTAGAGAGCAGCTTAGAGTTTTTACTCATGCTGACTTTGCTTTCCTTCTTCTTAGGCGTGCTTGTCTCTTTCTCTGTCTGTTGGTTGGAGGATGAAGATGAGGAGGAGCTGGTGCTGGCCCTTGAATCGTCATCCGACATAGCGACCCCCCCACCACACACCCCAACCTGGAGAGGAGACACCATGGGGTGTGGGGAACAAACAGTGAACACAAACACACACAGAGAAAGGCCACTGACAATCTTGCTCTGTGTTTGGGTCATGCTCCTTTTAAAGGGACCTCGTGTCTCCCTCTCCTCTTCAGGTCCCACAGTCGAAGCAGGAGGAGCAGTAGCCTCCCCTGCACTAGTAATACCAAGGAGAAGGGGGAAAGGGACTTCAAAACCTTCCTCTCAGAAAGCAAGTGTGAAACAAGGAGATGAGACTGGGACAAGAATGACTGTGAGGATCAGGGAAGCTCAAAGCAATTCCTAATCTCCCCCAAACTGCACACACAAGAGGAGCCTTCACCACCCACCACTCTCCAGCCTAGGGGTGTAGGAGACAAAAATGGAACAGCTCCGGTCCCTTGGGTTCCCGAGAGGCACGTGGGGGAGGTGGGAGGGCACCGGGCTGGGGGTGGGACTGTGGCCAGCACTAAAATGGAAGTGGGGCATCACTGGCAACAGGGGGAAGACCCCGTGGAGGATCTGTGACCTGCAGTGGGAAAACCCCCGCCTGCCGGATCGGGTCTTGGGAGCAGGGGGCGCGGGGAGGGAGGGAGGGGGGTGAAGGCGAACAGCTAAGCTGGGAGTGGGGTGCATGGAGAGGACCCCCCGAGGCCCACTGCACCGAGGGGCACGGCAGCAAAGGGGGAAGGGACAGAGGGTCTGCGCGGGGG
>VZRW01009348.1:137259-201801 GCA_013398125.1 Aegotheles bennettii | reverse complement strand
GGCCGCGGTTGGCGGTTGGGTGCCCCGGGGGGCTTGGCGGGCCCAGGGCCCGGGCCCGGCCGGGGTAAGCCTTGCCGAGCCCCCGCGGCCAGCCGCCTTGCCCGGGTGCTGCCTTCGAGCGGCCCTGGGACCCGGCTCTCTGCCCCTCACCGGTGGGGCAGGGGAGGTGGAGCTGGCCCTCGAGGCGAACCTCTCCGAGAGGACCCTGTCCCTTAGCAAGGGCACAGACTGGAGTGGGGACAAAAACCTAAAGGCTGGGTCACGTAATGGATGCCCATGACTTCTTTTGGGGTCACTGGGACCTGAAGAAGGAGGTGTTTGGGCCAGGTGGAAGCAGGACTGCTTGGGGATGCTGAGCCAAAAGTCTGTGGTACAGCAGCTTCCCACTTTTCGTGACCCACCACAAGGATCTGGTCATGACACTGATCTTTCACCATTTATAGCCAGTAATCCTTGAGCCAGAGATAGCCCTGGGAGGGGACACCCGAGCAGGGACAGCCTTTCCTTTTGCCACCCTCTTCTCCACTGGACCTCTGCATCTGCTGCTTCTCCCTCATCATCCCTCCCTGCCCCCCAGTTTTCTGCACATATCTCAGCAGCACCTCATTTTACCTGGATTAATCCCAAAACTACGTACACTCCCCAAAGACTTGCTGCCCAGTCTCTGTGTGGTTGAGCAGTGTGATGTGTTAGATTGATGCACCAGTGGCATTGTGACAGTCATCCTGACAAAAGACACAATTCCGCTGCAGTGTTACACTTCCCTGCCTTTGGCTGGGTTTGGGGTTTTTTTTGTTTGGTTGTTTTTGTTAATCCTCTTCAGTCTTTATTACCTGTGGTACTACATATTGGACCTTGGTGAATTGTCCTCCAAAAGCAGCTTGCTAGCACAGCCTACCTGTTTATCCTTCCCTCCAGATGCAAAGCTTTGGCATCTCCACCATTGACAATGTCCTCGAAGGCACATAATAAATTTCATGAAAAGTGGTATTTAGATAAAGGCAGGAGATCTGATCACTTACTGCCCCCCATTGATGAATGGGGGTCAGAATTCAGCCTCTTTATATCCTATATACTTAGCATCCACCCAGCTGCTCTATCAGCATTCTCCAAACTAACCCAGGGGGCTGTGGAGGATGGGGTTGGTGCTACGTGCCAGGTGACAAATACAGGAGATGAGAGGACACAAAGCAAAGTGACCAGGCTTCACAAATTTGACTGCTTATGGAACAATTTTTTAAAACAGAAAATCTTCACTTTCACCACAAACAAGCCTCCAGCCCTTTCCTGTCATCACAGGAAACCTGCACAAAAGTAAAATGAGACAACTGATATTAATAATGAAAGCCCTCCACTTCTGTAATAGGGGGCAGGGAAAACATAAAATTTTTACAAAATCACACACACTTTTCCTTTATTATGTTAATAACCTTGGTGGGGGGTTATCTGTAGACTAGCCTTTTCTGCAGCACACAATCCTTGCTAACCCCATTCAAAGTAATAATATAACCAGCAGCAGTAGTTATTTACTTTGAAGCCTACCCAAAAACGCATTGCTGAAAGCACCTACTAATGTCACCATTTGAGCAGCTGTTACAGTGGCAGCTCCCATTTTATGATTCACCTCCTAGGTCATGGCTAGGATCTGGCATTGGGCTCTTCTGTGTTAGCCATGCCATGCCCATAGACCTGGAGAAAGAGGGAGCAAAGAAGCTGACTTCTATGCCCAGAAACATTTTTGCAGCTTGCCTTGCTACTACCCACGGTTGTCCTCTCAGCCCTGCACAAACACTGAAGAACTACAAGAGTATAGAAATGATCCTTTTCCTAGAAAACAGGAGAACTCTCTCCGCTAATGCAATCTCTTCATATCTTGGGAATTTTGACAAAACCTCACTGATCTGTTTCTATTTCTTTTCTGCAAAGTGTGTGCACTTCATTGGGTGAGCTTTTCTTATCAGTCCTTCCTCTCGCTGTCTCCTTACTTTTCTTTTTCTCTCTCTCTTTTTTTTTTTTTTGGCCAAGTTGTGCAAAGGACTTGCAGAGGAAAACTGACCCAGATTATTCATTTTCCCTGTGCCCCAAGCTTTTTTAATCGATGGCACTAGCTCAGTGTAGCAAATGAGTAGGATTAGTCACTTTTCCCTCTGGATCAAGTTTGGAGGAGGCTGTAAAGTTAGATGACTAGAACTGTGTTGCCTTTGGGGCTTGGAGCTTAATTCACAACAGAAGCTAGCCAATTCAAATCACTCTGAGCCTCCTGCTAAAAGAAGGTGCCTGGGATTAGCCCCTTTGTACCATCTCGGCTCCAGATACTTTTCCAGCATTATTCCTGGCTGGTTTGTTTGGGTCTGAGCCAAAGCCCCTTATATTTCCACCAATTCCAATGAGTTTTGCATCAGGCCGTTTGTGGGGAGCAGAAAAGAAATGATCATCTGTTTGCCTCTCCTAATGTTAGCTCGCTGCTAATGTCATGCTTGTAAGTGACAGTGGCAAAGCCAGAAACATGCTGATATCTCACACAGTCCTGTGAGGACACACTTTGTCCTTTTTGTGTGACTCTGTGATACAAGGTGAGGTGGCAAGGAAAAGCTACCATAAGCGCAGGACATATGACACAGCTATTTGAATAAAACTAGGCAGGAACTCTGAATTGGGCCAAAAGAGGAAGGAACTGCATTCAAATGAGAGAAAATGTATCAGAGAAATCACAAGTGGCTCATTTATGTGACATAAAGGTAGTGAATTTACAGGCTCACCCTTCAGTTTCCTGCTCACAACTATCTTGCTGTAACTTAATGATGCAGTCTGACTTCCCTTGCTGTAATTTTCTCACACAACACAACTCTTAGTCCTTAGAGTTATACCTTTTTCAATTCCTTACAGAAGAATGAAAGGGTCCACAAGCAGAAAAAGACTTGTTTCCTCTCCTTTCATTCCAGTGCAAAAGAGGACTTAGTTGTGGAAGGAAAAGTTTAGGTCTCATTGTCAGACCCCTACTATTTGCTGCTTGGTTTTGGTTTTGTTTGATACTAGTCCTCAAAGCTCTCTGAAGGCCTTGCTGAGAGGCTGTCATGTGGGAGGAAAGACTTGAGACCTGTTACATGTTTTGGCCTTATTAAAGTCCTGGCTGAACTCCCACAGACGTGAAGAGCGACTGGCAATTAATTCCAAAAGCTTAAGCAGAGCAGTATAGCTGCATATAACTATACATATCTTCTACCTTTACCGTGCTTCTTTTATGCCTCTCCTGGCATATGGTCTCGTTCACTTTAGTAAGTGAAAAACTGAAAATGCTTAGATCAATTCATTTTCACAGCATCATAAGAAGTTTCATGAGATATATCTCCAGGGTTTTCTGCCTTGCTTCCAGGTGATGAGATTGAGCCTTAAAATTGTTTTACCTTGAAGATACAATGATTCACTACTTTCTCAGTTTGCCCTATCTATAGCGAGCACTTAGCGATCGGGACTGAGAGATACGTGATGCTTTCCCTGTCTGTGTCTCTAACAGTCACTCCATATTTCTGATCCTCATTTTCCCTCATGTAAAATAAGAGAATGATGTTAATCAGGAGTTAGACTGAGAATGTAGAGAGGTGTTCATATGGACTTCACCCCTAGCCACTCATTAGACTTTTCAGTCATTTCCTTTTTGTGCCTGATGGATCTGCTTTTCTGCAGAATGCTGCCTCCCCAGTGGTCTCTCTGCTTCCTTCAGGCTTTGCAGTAGCTGGCTCTGCTTTTCTTCTCTGTCTCTGCAGCACACAGGCTCCCTGGATTGCTGTATTCCAGACTTCTTGACTTTTTTTCTTCTGCCACTGCACATTCCCCTCGTTCAGATATTTTTCCTGTTTCTGCCTTTTTCAGTTTACAGAAACTGCTTCTTTACTGATCATCATCTCTGTTTCCACATACCACTTTTCTTTGGTGGCGGTACTCGGATGCTGTAGAAACTCAGAAAGTGGAGTGATTACACTAGGTTAAGCAGTAGATGGACTATTGTCAATCAGTCCTGCCCTAGGAAAGCTCCCAGGTCAATGGCATTCCTGTTGGCAAGAGCCCTGGAAGAGGTGAAAGGTGTTGGTCAATATGACCCAGACAAAAGGATTCCTGGAGGCAATGGGTCAAACATCAGCAAATGTGCTATTTTTGCCACTCTTCTCCTGCTAACTTGCAGGAAATTCCACCTTGACATTTAAACTTGTGTTTGCTTTTTATTTGTCACCACTGAACAGCCAATGGTAATGGCCACTGTGGGACCAAATCCGTACTTGGAGCTTTCCACCACAGTAATGCATGCTTAGGTTGTGACATTCCTATGCTGGCATAATACCAGGTATAGTCCAGGAAAAGCCAGTATGAAAGACCATTTTGCCAGCACAGACAACACCTCCTGATGTTGTGTTTTGCCTGCACAGCTGTCTTGCCTGCACAGCTATCCCAAGAGTTCTTTTTTGGGTGTAAGCTTAACCTCAGAGTGTCTCTGTCTTGCAACACAATAGTCAGGAGAACCGCTGGTGATGGCTTATTAGTAGTGTACAATTACAGTTTATGCCTCTGCCTTTGTAGGGTGCTTTGATAAATTCAGTTGAAAAGGACAGTATTTTTCATACAGTCTCCAGAATGATACAGGTTGACCTTATACTCCAAAGACTTACCCTGGAAAATCACTCATTGTGGAGATGCAGATCCACAGTAAGACATACAAAATGTCAGTCAATTGCATTGAATAGGCTATTGAAGAACCCAGCAATAAATGGACAAAGTAATTTTCCTATTATTTGAGACAAAGGGGTTTCTTACCATACAAATAATACTTATACCTACAATCCTTTCTTTCTGCCCTTTCAAATGTTTCTCAGTGTCACAGTATGTGTCACTGGCTCGCGTGGTTTATTACAAGAAAATCTGCTTTGCTTGCTCATATGCTGAATTGGTAATATTCTTATTCTAGTTTATTCTTTCTACTAAAAAAATGAGTGATTCCCCATCTGCTCCAATTCTGTGGATTTGTAAATCCATGTGGGGAAAAAATCCACATGGCCTAACTTCTCAGAAAATGTATTTAGTGAGGATTTCAATTGAGTCTTTCAACCTCTGCCTCCTCCTCTAACAAAGGTTCTTCTCAACAAAGAAGGATCAGGAGAGGTGTTCAGGGCTCAGTAATTTCACTCTGTGGCTTGACTACAGTTCAAGACTTCAATGGTCTTCAACTGCAATTTTTCTCCCCAGGCCTCCTTATTATTAGAGCCCTTCAAAAGGAAGCAATAGAATCACTCAGACTTTTACAGATCCCTGATGCTGCATTCTTGAGAAACCAGTGCATAGCACTTCTTTTCTTCTTTTTTGTCTGACCAGCACATGGAAGCAAAGAATAGAACATGCATCTTATTGTTAACCATCACTTATATTTAACACTTGAATCATATATTTTTCATATGTATTGAGAAATAAAAGAATTCTTCATTTCCCATGTAAAGTCCATAGTTAAAACAAAAAGGTGTATGCTGTTAAAAACGCCAACATTAGAAAGCCCTTCCTTTCAAGACTTCTTAAACACCATTATCTATTTTTTTTCTTCCTGATACAGGCCATGGTAATTGTCAGATTATGCCAAAGGTTATAGAAGTGTTCACAGCATGGACTAAACCTTCACACATAATATTTTCTCATTATCCCTTCTCACATTCATGATCACAAAACTTCCATGTATCATCTTCAGCAATTGCTTACATGGAAGTATAAGCTTAGGTAACTTAACATTTCTGAATACCCGTAAACCACTTTTTTTGTTAAATAACCTTGTGTTGTTCTGCTCTGTTCCCATATAATCACAAAAGGTACCTTTGAAATGTGGCTTCTTGCTAACCTAGAGAATGTAATGTCTGTGGCCTGAAGGACAGCTAGATATTTCAGGCTTTGTCCACACACATTTCACCTTTCACATCAATACAACTATACTAATATAGTTAAACAAGCATAACCCTACCTGTGAACTCCTGTCCCAGCATCAAAATACTGCCTCCAGTTCTGCTTTCCAGAGCAATATAAGTCAAAATTCGAAAAAGACTCACCCCTGGAGTGTTCACATGAGGAACTATACCAGTATAATTATATAACATTACATAATATAATAACCTCTTTTGTTGCACAGACATGCTTTGGGAACCTTTATCTGTGGTGTAACGAAGTTGCTCTCCCAATCTTTTCATTCAAGATTTCCATTGAGTTAGAACTGAAACAGGAGGACCATGCTTTGATGCTGTGTTTGTGATCCTTTCTCGAAGAGTTCATTGCACCTTTTCTCCTCCCCTTGGCTTTTCCTTTTCTTCCCCTCTCCTCATAGCTGAACCACTGTCTTTCTCCATATTTGTCTGGCCATGATTATCTGCTTCTTTTTTACCTTTTCCACTTTTTCTTCTTTACATGCTTCCTTGTTTCTGGCTTTTCTTAACTCCCTGCAAATGATTCCCTAAATTTTGTCGGGTGTGTCCAGGCAGCCAAATTATTTTCTCCCATTGTCTTCAAGCATACAAAATGGACAGTTAGTTCCTTCTTCCCCTTTCTTCCAGGTGGTATGGTGGCTACTTCCCTAGCAAATGCCATTGCATTAGTTCCTTCTTATTTCATGCTTCTTCCAGGCTTACAGGCTGCTCCTTGAAGTGCCTTGCAAATGGCTATGGAAGCAAATTTATCTCAAAAGACCAGTGACATAGCAAATGCTTTACAGTCTCACTGGTCCACAGTTGTCTGTAGTTTGAGAACCACTACCTATCGCATCAGCTGGCATGATAAAAATAGAGGCCCTCTGGACATGACCTTTTCCTTCTTATAGCAGAACTGGGCTTTAGGCATTACCACAATAATGTAACAGCAGAAATTTAATTCCTGTTTTGAGAGCTTTAACTTCTTTTTTTGAATAATACCCCAAGTTCTTAGAGAACCTGATTTAGTAAGACGTCTACCAGCCTAGAGACACATGACTAGTAGGAATGCAGTCATGTTTAAATACTTAAAGCAAATCAAAAGGCTATGCTTCCTATACCGAATAAAATGTTCAAGGTACTGCACAGCTCTGTGGCGCTTTGGGTGGCAATCATACCACACACTGGATGGGTTTGTTTGCAAAACTGAGACTGAAAAAATAAGGACACTGAAAACAGATGTCAAGAATACTTCCTCTACCAGGTACAGTCAAAAGGACAGAGAAAAAAAATCTTTCGGTTGCTCTTTGAAGATGTGCACACAAATAGCTGTGTCCTCAAAAATGAGATTTGCATTTCAAATCTCGGAATTCATGTATTGAAACTACAAACTACAAGCAGTCTTTACAGGGTGGGCTGATATGAAGTGCCTATCCATAAGTTTTTTTAAAAATAGCTAATAATGAACTAGAATATTGGCATATTTTCTAGGAATTTGTTGGCAAGGAAGTTGGAGATTTTTCAAACAGCAGAGACAGGACTAACACCTTCCCAATGCCCCTTCTAAACTCTGGCATTGTTTTTGTTTTAAACATCTGCTAGCCTCAAAAGATGCCCATTTATTTTTTGTTGATGTCATAGAAAGATGACACTCATCCTTCTAAATATACAGTGTCACACAGGATGAACAATGCAGTACAATCATTTGCTGTCTGGGCGACTGTGCCATGGCAGTATTTCACCAGTTTAACTTTTATTTAAACTGATCAGGCCTCATGCATGCACTGATGAAGTCAATAAGATTCTTTTCACTAGTTTAATCTGTTTTAAACGAAGTCATTGGATAGAAGCAGATTTTTGGAAGGAACTCGGTAGTGGACGTGCTGCTGCTTTCTGCAGCTCCAAGATTGCCATCAGGAGAATCCTTTAGTTGCCTTAATGTCTCTTCTGCATCTGTGTGCTGTGTTGTGTCTGTGTTACCCAGGTACTGTAGGTTTCTTTAATTTAGCTGCCTCGATCTCCATTCAGTTATGCTTTTTCCCCTGCTGTGAAATATTAATTTCCCGTCTTCTAGTTTCTGTGCTATCAGCAGCCCTTTCTCTCTGCTTATCAGAAAAGAAAGAGAGAGAACAGTGTCACACCTGAATGATTTTTTATAAGGTTGGCATATACCGTAGGTTTCACAATAAGATAGCTTGGCCAATGGAGTTTGTATATATAGATTTTTCAGTTTTGTTGCAGCTATGGGATTCTCTAGCACAGTAAAAGAAAAAAATTTGGAGAGGGATTCTAATTTTGCCTCAATAGGGTTCAGCAGGCTTGCTCCAAATTTACACCGGAATAAAGGGAGTTCAGAGTCAAGCCCAATGGATCAGTTTACAGTGCTTTTGGAGGCATCAATTTACTCAGTCACTTGGAAAAGCTTACTCCCCTACTGCCAAAGATCTGGGAAAATCACAATTCTAATATATTTGGGGGTCTGCTCTGTGGTGTGCAGATGTGTTTGCTTAATAGAATTAGGAATCTGTAAAATAAACTTTATACAGCAAGCCCTGCCCTCTCTTGTGCTTGAGGGCAAAGTAGAGAATAAGATGCACAGGGAATTTCCTGCCCCTGTACAAAGACAAAAAGCTCATGTGCGCTGGCCTGTAGCAGCCCTGGATAAAGCCTTCCAGCCAGCGATCGCTTACACAGCCCTCAGAAGCAAACTCTAGAGCTAGACACAGATCTCTGTGCTGTTGTTCACAGGGAAAATGATGCCAACAGCTTGCTGTGAGGAGTCCTGTCCTGACTGATAGGGCTTCTCATAGCACAGCCCATGCTGAACAGCACCTTTGCTCCCTATTGTTGCATGGACAGGATTTTGGTCCCACTATTGAAAGGCTTAATGTACTACCCTTGTTCTGTAATGAGACAGGCTTAAGCATGCTTGTAGGTGTGGGGGAAAAAGCTTGTTTTCTTCCTATGTCAGTGGCAAATACATGAAGTAAGCTTATCAACTTCGATCACACACTACTACCATATTTTTTCTTTTGAGAAAAAGAACTCTGTGGTAAGTAAAAATAGAGAAATGTTGCTGTTCGGAGGTTTGTTGACATATTTTTTTTTTGTGTTCCCCAAGGTGTGAAATCACACTTAGCAAAAAGCATCTGAACACTAGAATGTGTCATTTAGTGCCCTAAGTGTTTACATCCAAACCCCTGCCACTGATGACACAACAGGCTGCAAGAACAAAAGTCTGTTGGCTGGAACCTGAACTGGTTTCCTAATTCCCACCCGTGCATTGGCAGACAAGCAGCCATCAATCCCAGACTCCCGGGCATCCTGAGTACAGTGCTATAGGCAGAGCTGAAAACATTTCTCAGAGTGATGATGAGAGAGGTAGGGTAAGAAAAAACAATAGAAGAAAAGTAAAAAACAAAAGGTAATAGAATTACAGGAAACAGGGCTGGAAGGGATGTCGGGAGGCTGGATTGACTATACTTGTGTAATTCCTGACAGATGCGATTAAAAAAAATCTCTTTGAAACGCATTATAGCCACAGAGCCACAGATACAGTTTGTTAGAAACAAATCACTCTCTACATGTGCTAAATCTTAAAGCCCCATTCCAGAGTGGTGGACAGCAGTTTCAATCACTGTACAGAAGTTCCTATATCTTGTTTTATTCGATTATGTATAAAGTATCTGTATAAAATAGTTATCTACAGAATGGAAGAATATAGGTATACACTATTTTTGTAACACTCTTCCAAGAAATGGAATTTTACTCGAGTAAGACTTGTGTAACACGCTTGAAATTGGGCTCATAACCAGCTTGTACAGCTTTTGGTTTTATGAGTTGATTTTGTGTTTAAGAGGTAGAAGTAAATAAAAGAAGAGAAAAAAAAAGAAAATTAACTCCTATGCAGCTAAATCATCTTTAGAAGGTATCAAGGCCAGGTCTCCTCATTAGTTTCTTCATTAGCATTGGAAGCACAAAGAACAGCATTTATTTTATATTCTAAAGATTAATTGAAGTGGGGGATGAAACACTGAAATTAAATTAGTAAATTATTAACCAATTTCTAAGTAATAAGAAATAATCTATTACAGAGTCTATCCCTCCATCTAGAGATTTGTCTTAAGCATTTGTCTTTAGGAGAGAAGGTGGAAGGAATAAGGGGACACAGACTAGAGACAATCCATCAAGTCAGCTACTGGAACATTAATAATGAAGACCTTTGAACTTGGCAAATCTTCCAGATATCTCTCTCTTAACTGTGACTTACAAATTGTCCCAGGGTTGCTGCTTAATTTAATGGCTTCATTTTAATTTTTCACACCCCCGCCCCCCCCCCAGTTATTAAAATTGCTCCCGTTATAACCTCAGCAGCTGATAGTGAAAGCAACAGTTAACAAAACCCGAATCTGGCAGTGCGTCAGCTCAGGAACTCCCTCCAGCCTGCAAATACAACTCCACCCACTCACATTTTTAGGAGAGGAGCGTGGTGCCAAGGCAGCGCTGGCAAAGGTGGTGACTGGAGAAGTGGAGATTCTGGCTTCTTTGATTTCTGAGGTTGCCTATGAACAACTGGGTTCTTTCTTCCCTTTTGAGTCAAACCTGGCTTTGACAGCTGGAAGGTTTCCCCGTCACTTATTTCTAAGATTAAAACTCCAATTTACTGTTAGAAACCATAATAAGTAACACAAGTGTCTGACTCAAACCAACAAACTTACCTCATGTAGAGTTCTGACTAAGAGGAAGGGTCTAGCTCTCACTATGAATACTTCTCAATGGCCTTGTGGCATAAAGGAGTTTTCCAGTAGCTCACAGGAGTGAGATTTTCATCTGTCACTCCTTCCTGGCCCCTGGCATATGGGATGTGCTTGAAGCATGTGTGGAAGGTTGGAGAGGAGGAGAGGAGAAGGTATACGGGATACTCACAAGCATCTGCCCAATGGAGGGTATGGCTGTTCTAAAATATACCAGCTGGTCCCCTGATCTGGGAAGCTTTAAAGCCTTTACCCCAGGTATAAAGCTCTATTCCTTTCTGCCTATATGGTGATCTCCTTCTGCCCTGTTTCATATATGCATCTCTCAGCTCATAGTTCTAGCCCACAATACATTGCATCCAAACACACATACACAGTCTCTACTCTGAAGAACAAATGTGTTTTGTCCTACAGTCTAACTGTGCTCCCTATGAATGGCCTTGATGGATTTTAGAGATGAGAGGGGGGAGAGTGGAAGTAGGATTTTTTGGAAAACTTCTACCCTGTGGTACTTGAGCTGTGCCAGATTTTCCTGGCTGAGCTGCAGGCTGTGCAAACACACATTGCTCTCTCTCAAGACTTTTGCTTAGGCTTTGGTGAAAGCCCACAAGTAATGTACTAAATTCTTTACTCCTACCTCCAGTCTTAAATGAATAGCTTCTTGACTCATTGTACCCCATGCACAGCTTTAATGAATGACTTCAGCTGCAGGGAGCTTCTCTTCCCAGGCTCCTTCCTTGCGTGTCAACACCCCTGTCTTCTCGCCACTCCAGCCCAATGGCTTAGGCCATCCTCCAGGCACTTTCAGGGCCTGCCGGAAGTGGGAAGTGGCGGGAGAAAACAGGTGAAATTATCCCATGCCTGAGTTCACTTTCACCCCAAACGATGCTATTCTTGTTTCATTTTAGCAACAGTCCTCAGCCCACATTTAAGAGAGACCTGAATCCAATTTTCTGCATCGTCCCCTCCCTCCAAATGAGCGTTGGCTCTGGTTTGTAAACAAGGGAACAGCTACTCACCTTGAGCTAGCTGCTGGTTCGGAGTTGCTCCTGACTACACCCTGCCTCTGAGAAAGAGGGGAAACTCCTGGGCTTGTTCTGCTCAGCTTCACCATGTGATTGGACTCTAAACCATGTCAGACCCAAGGATAGACCTACAGTGATTGCATGTTGTCTGGCATCACTGGCTGCTGCTGATTTCTCAGCAGAACTTTCACTTGGAAAACTTCACTCCTTCTTAAAATGCTCTCAAGAGATGCTGTATGTGAAGATGAGCTTCAGTAGAACCCACAGCAAATGCGCTTTTGGATCTGTCTCTCCCATCCCTCATGTCTGGAGTATACTATGCAAGGTTCTGCCCATCTTCCTGCTGTATAAATACACACTACATCTAAAAAAACATAGACGGGGGGAGTCTGAATAAAATTATTCTGACTGCAGTGCATGTAGTGCCCTCTCTCAACACTGCTCTGTATTCACTTTCCCTCTCTGCCTCAGGGGCAGGCTTACAGTCTCTGAAAAATTGTTTTCTCCTTTCTAGATGCCAAGCCCTTTGAGTTAAACCATTACAGGGGAAGATACAGAGATAGCAAAGGAACAAAGGGATTTTCTTGTAATTTTACCATTTATTTCCTTCTTAAAGATGCAGTTGTTTAAAATAAGTGATGTCCTGGCAAAGTCTTGCCTTGCACTGTGCCAGACAATTTTATCATCCCAGCCCACGGAGGCTCTAGCATACAACATAAAGCCGCTTTGCTTTCCCACGTGCCAGTTTTTCAATGCCAGACCTCCCTTGGCAGTGCCCTCATCCTCTCAGGAGTTTTCTTCAGCATCCTTCTGCCCTCATTCAGGTACCCCCGGTGCAGAGCCGGAGCCGTACGGCTCGGCCCGGCGCGGCTCGGCTCCGGCTCGGCGACAGGAGGGGGAGCTCGCAGCGCGCTGGCTTTAAATCGAGGACTTAATTTAGCAACGCTGCAAAATCACCACTGCGGCTGAGGTGCCCACAGGGCCTTTCTCAGGTCTCCCCTCCAAAGGGAAAAGGGCGAGGGGGTATTTTGAGGTTGAGGTTAGGATGGAGAATTAAACTCGGTTAAGGGGAGAGGCGATGTGGCTGCCAGGAAGTGGAGCGCGTGGATCTTTGTATGTATTTACAACACTAGCAGCTATGAATAAGATGATTCCAGTAATAAATAATGCCTTCAGTCTAAAAGACCTGGAACATTGTGTTCAGTTTTGGGCCCCTCACTACAAGAAGGACATTGGGGTGCTGGAATGAAAGAAGAGCAACGAAGCTGGTGGAGGGTCTGGAGCACAGGTCTTACGAGGAGCGTCTGAGGGAGCTGCGTTTGTCTGGCCTGGAGAAAAGGAGGCTGAGGGAAGACCTCTCTACAGCTCCTGAAAGGAGGTTTTAACTAGGTAACAATTCTATCATTCTATGATTCTGTTACCAGGGCAGGTTTGCTGCTTGTGTAGGCTCCTCAAACCAGCTGAGGTATAAAGGGTTGTACCCACTTACACTGGTACTGAATTTAGCCCTGTATCTGCTAGAAGACCTGTGGAGGAAACAATGCCATACCAGAAAAAAAGTCTTCGTTTCCAAAAGTGAGACAGAAAAACATCAACTACCAGTCTCAATAAAATCAGGAGACCAAAGAATCGAGCTCTCTTCTTCAGTAGAAGTCCAGGAGAAGGATATTGACGTCTGTGCTGTTACATGGAGCAGCAGGGGCAGAATTCGACCTCGTGCAAAAACTCTCATGCACAAACTTTTTGCTACACCTTTAGGCCCAATGCAAGACTCAGCACAAATTAACATCAAACTTCATGAAGTCAGGGCACTTTCCTGAAAAATTCCTCTTGGGCTCAGAGGCACCATGCCTTTTCTTTTTTGCTTTTGCTTTTTTTACTCTTTTCTCTGAGAAGGCAACTGAGGGCAGAATCTGGGAAAAATTCCCAACCTGTCAAAGCACCTTCCTTAAGTCATTTCTCCCTAAGGATGCAGAGAAAATCACAGCTTTCAGATTGCATTTGTCAAGACAAAACTAACATCAGCTTTTATGGAGCTAAGCCACAAGGAAAACTTGTATTGGTTTCACAGCAGTAGTGAGAGTGGGTTTTCATGACAGAATGATAAGGCCAAGTTGTGTCTACCCTCGCACACAGCCTACCCATGCAGTTCTGCAGCTGAGCTAGTCTTTAAAATGGACATTATTTTTCCTAGTGTAGACAGCCCTGTAGAGAGCTAGTCTCCTAATACTGTAGTGATCCATTCGAGAGAGATTTATTTTACAGTCCCCCAGGTGCTTGCATAATTCTCATGTAAATTCCATGAAAATTCCCAAATTTGAAATCCATCAATCTCGCACGAAATAGCTTTCTAAGGTAAAATATCCTCTTCCTTGTGTGTAAGTTTGTGAGTCTCATTATTACTGCAAGCCTGGCCTATGATTACAAAAAAAGAGCCTACCACTTGAGCTGGAGGAGAAAGAATCTGGTTCAAAGTATTTAGTGCCAAATTAAAGAATTTCCTGAGGAGCTCTCCCAGATAGAGGGTTGTGTCTTCCCTTGCCATGTAATAGAAGCAGGGCTCTCTGCAGGCACAGAAAGCTTTCTACAGATACGCCCTGTGATACATTTAAATAGAATGAACCTCATTCTTAAACCTATCTAAAAATGTTAGTGGAATCATGAACACTGACCTTAAAATGAAAAATGATTTGCAACCTTTGCAGAGGTGTCTTTATCATAGTGCCATAATTTAAAGTATTTTATCCACTCAGCTACACAATCTTACCATTCATTTGCAGTTGTCATTTTACCTACAAAGGAGTTCACCTACTATTCCCCTAAGCAAGAGAAACCTACAAGGTAGAGTATTACAAGGGGGAAATTATTACTAGTATATTATATAGAAAGGCTGTAAAGTTCAAACAGAGGGAGTTGTGTGTGCACACCACATTTCATGCAAATTACACTTAATAGTTTAACACTGCATTATATTTTGCCTCCTGAATAAAAATGCTTCTTTAGTTATTTTTCTAATAACCTCTGTAACTTAGGGGAACTAATTAAGGCAAACCATTTCCAATGTGCCTGTTTGGCTGCCTTAATCAAGTGGCCTGATTTTCTAAAGTGCTAAGTACTGAAGCTATAGTAAACACTTCAGATCTCTTACCACCTGGTCATTTTTATGTGGTCAGTAGGAGCCCTATCTGAGCTATCTATGTGATAGTTTAGGTTTAATTATTTTAACTGTAAGTTCACAGCTCACAGTGATAAAATTAAATCTAAGAAAATTTCCTGGTATGTTTCTCTTCTCTCTTCCCCCCACATTTCCAACTTAGCTGTAGGAAAAGATGCTGACCTACAAGGCTGTTTCAATGTAAAGGTGTTTCTGTAGCTGCAGGAAAATGCTGATGTTACTTCTTGATTGCAAAAGGAGCATGTGATGCATAATTAATCGACATATGGATAAGGACGTCTTCCAAGATGGAAAATGGAAAACTAATCAAGAGTACATATGACACACTGGATCCAATACACATGCTTCACTGGGGCTTCTTGGCTGCCTCACATCTGCCTGGCTTGGAGCGCAGGCAGAGCAGCACATGACTGTCTGCCCTCTTTCATGGAGAGGAACACTGAACACTGAAGCCTGGCTGTGCCTGCAGGGCTTCGGTTTCATCAGCTTAGTGAGTGCTAAAGTATGGTTTGTCTTGACTGGACTAGATTTTTTAATATATTAATTTGTTACAAGTGAACTAACACCATCCAATAGGACTATTTTGAATTCTAAACCTTTGGTTTGGTTTACACATAGATTTTGTACTGATGTAACTAACAAAAGTACTAGCATGATTTATTATTTCTTTATCCAGGGACATCTCCCACAGAAACAAATCTCTGCTGGCAACTGACTCGAAAACTGCATACTGATACTTTATTTTGAAGGGTCAAACTGGCTGCTGGTACAGATGCCAAATTCTCATTTAGTTTAGCAGGGGATTTGGCTCGGAAAGGATGGAGGTGTCATGTTTTATGTCACTGCATTGGCTACTGGAAGCAGATGTGTTTTCCAGTCGTATGGAGGATTACTGAGGTCTCAAACAGGGTGTTGAGGCTCCCATGGCTGAACACCACCAGAAAGGCTTAGAGTTGGTTCCCCAGGAACCTCTTGCTTTTGACAAAATGTAGAAGAACATGATGACAAATTAATTTTTCAATGCTGAATGCTATATCTTATAGAAATATTTATAGAGCTGTTTGTAGCAGGCGCTTTGGCTGTGCTGTTTACTGCTTCAATGAGAGACCAAGTAAGATTTTTATATTCCTCTCCCATAATATTTAATGAGCAATAATTATGCTTACGTTGAAGACATGCTTTGAGCTGTGATTATTTGCTGCAATTTTGTAGTCTAATGCAATGTCCAACTTCAATACTCACTGTTACGAGGTACCATTATGAGGCAGTGGTCCTTGTCATCTGATCTTACAAAACATAGAGAGCAGGTGTGGTTTGGAAGGCTAGAAAACTGTGATTTTTGATAGTGAATTATGAAACTGTTGATTTTTTGTGTCCTGAATCTGAAGAGCAGCAATGTGCCTATTATATATATAGACATACATAAATACACATGCTTACCAGCACATAAGCAATACAGGTATGGAGACAAAATTCAACTCTGTAATGTACCCTGAATCAAATACTCCTAAAAAAAAATATCTCAACTACATTGTCTAAAATTGCCCCATAAATAGAAAAGTGCTGTCACTTCTGACCTCACTAGGAAGGTACCATGCATCAAGTATTTAACTTGTCAGTCATGCAATAGGCTAAGGGATACGTACAATCTCCCATCTCATGGGTGGCTGTTTGTTTGGGCAAGAGTCTGAGCTATATTTCTGAGGGAAAGAGCAGACATGAGGCTAATTCAAAGGAAATATAAAGGATGAAACCTTGGTGGGGCCAAAACACTGTAAGTATATCAAAGTTGGTGCAAATACACAGACTTGCACTAGCTCAAGATGAGGGCCAATGTATTTCAAGAACCCAAATCCTCAGCAAAACACGAAGTCTTTTCTCTTTAAATATGTTACCTATTACAGGTCAGATTCAATGAGCATGTCAAAATGCAACTGAGTGACAAAGATCACAAAAGTACTTCAAGGAAAGGTTTTCCTTGAGTATTCATCTTAACATGACTTTGTCTGAGGTAGGAAACTTCCAGAGAATTCTTTGCATAGAGGAGTTTAGTCCTTCACATGGAAAGCAGGTGAAAGGAAAGTAGAGAGAGCAATATTTATGCCTGGCTTGTGAGAGGGTTGGGAGGAGGTCTCGCACCAAGGAAATTGTCAAATATGGAAAAAACTGTCAAAAAGGGATTTCACAGTAGCTGTCTTGGGGTTACATCACACAATTCATTAGAGAGAATTGTTGAGTAAAGTAGTGGTGATGATCTTTGACAAAAAGTCCAGTTTCCACTTCCTATTTTGTCATAGGCCGTCAGGAACAGTTACACAGTGCTACTACACAGCTGCTGCTTTTCTCCTTAAAGACAGATGAAGTAATGCTCATAGAGAGCCTTGCTCTCAGGAGATCTGTGAGGTAGGATGGAAATTACCCTAACCCCACCTCACAATACCATGAAATCTTAGTTGCCCTGGATGTTTTTTCCTTCTGAATTAAAGAAATTTCAGTTTTGTTCTCTGGGATGTTTCTGGGCTGGATTTCAAGTTTTTTTCTTGCAGAATGAGTGCTGACACCAGCAACTGCCACTTTGGATGGCTCCAGGTCTGGGTGAGGAGGCAGTGGAGAAACAGGAAAGAGGGTGGTGGGAGAGGAGATAGCCCTTGGACTAATGGAAGTCTTTAATAGCTGGTCCTAGCAAAAACATCCGGCACGGTTTTGTTTGGGTGCTGACAGGCAACTCTTCTGCAGTGGCATCCATACTCAGGAGTCTTTGAAAGGAGTTAAGGCTGTACTTTAAACCAGATCTCACTGGTTCTTGTTGACATCTTGATGCCAGCATAGATGAGAAGAGGATCTGACCTTAGGGCTTATAAAAAGTACCCATGTTTCTAAATGATCTTTTTTTCATGTAATTAAAGCTGGCAGAGCACTGGTGCTACCTCAGAGAGAACTGAATCATCAACGTAGTCACTTCGCTCCACATTCCTGCTTCTCCTGAGGCAGCCAAATGACAGTGAGAGGGGGAAGGAGGAGCTGTGATGAATGTGTTGCAAAAGCACCAGAGTTCAAGAAGATGGGGGACAAGGCAAGCAATTCCCTGCTTCAAAAGCTTATCTAGGGAAGACTTCTAGATCATACAAAGTGGTGCAGCTGAGGCTGTCACTCACATCTGAAGAAGATGGTTTGGATGCGTATGTTGAGTTTCTCTGTACTCATCCCACCGCATGTACCCAGCTAATGCTATGAGGCTTGTATACCCAAGGTGGCATTAGTGCGGTCATCCCACTGATGAATGGTCACAGCCAGCAAAATGGTCCTCCCACTCAGGTTGTTCTCCTTGCAGTAGCTGAAGGATGTCTTTTGTTGTAAGGCATCACTAGGTATGTGTGGAGTGAGTGTCTCTCAGTGAGCATGGCTCTTGTGTTGGGAAATTACACTGGACAGCTGCATTCTTTAATAAACTCAGCATCTCCTGGGTTCATGTATTGTGAGGACGTTTGAATGCCTAAATGCAAATATTATGTATTACTTTCCCAGAATTTATATTTAAAAGTCTCAGAGCCATTAGTTTATATGGACTACGAATTCTGCATTTCAGGTGCTACCTTCATCACATGGCTGTACAGGAGCAATTGTTGGGACACCTCTACAGCTGGTCCACAACGAAGACGGTCCAGCAGAGCAGCAGACTATGCAAGCTGAGACTCTTAATAGGAAAGAGCTGGGCTCACTCACACTGCCATCGAAGACAACATCTATTTGCACAGTGTAAGGGACCAAATGCCAGTGGGAAGAATTGAATATTTTCAAGCTTCTCAGAGGAATATTATAAACAGAGCAGAGTAAAAGGAAAGGTGTATAAAATGTCTTGACAGTGCCTTTTAAGTGAGTCGCCATGTGTTATTTTAGCCAAGTCTTTATTCATTTCTACTTAATGCTGTGTGCTAAAGGTCTCAAAGCTGCTTGTAATACTCAGCGGAATCATTTCAGAGCAACCTTAATAGAATGAGCAGAATAAAGGATTGTTCAAATACATTGAAGCAAGATAGCTTTTTAATAGAACAAGTTATCCAAAACACTGATGGCTGGGGCTTGTGAATGGAAAAAATCTCCTCTGTTTAATTACCCCAGCCTGTCTTTATTTCCTTCTTAAAATTCTAAACACTGTTCGCTTATGCTGGACATAGTCCAGTTGGAAAGCTGGTATTTGATCAATGATGTGTCCTATTCACAGACTGGAGGTCCAAACGGTATGACCACAGCCAACCACCCTGTCTGACCTCCTGCATAATGTAGGTTATGGCATTCCACCCTGCAAGGCCTGCAGTGGAAGGGATCACTCTTTGCTGCTACTCTAGATTCAGGAAAGCATTTCTATTTAGAGCTGTACTTAAGCACACACTTAACTTTAATAATATGCTTAATTCCCATTTAAACATGCGGTTAAGTGTGACTTTGAATATGAACCTTTGTGAGCAAACACTGTGGGGTCCAGTTACTCAGTCATACTGAAAATTGTGCTTTATGTCTCCCAGTGCAAAGTGAAATCTAAGAGTTTGTTCAAAAAAACTCAGGGGGCTTGCTAATGCATGTCCAGTCAGCAGGTGACCTCCAGAGAGCTCTGGTTTGCTTGGGGATTTTCAGGCCTATAGGGGTTCAATGGTGTTGCCAGTTACAGTATGAAACTGCTGAAGGAAATGTGAAATCCCCTTCCATTTCACTTATTAGAAAGGCTATATGAATCAATAGTGTTTCATTAATTCAGTAACAACCTCTGCTAAACCTCTCAAAAGACAAGAAAGAAAAGAAGCTGATTTTTTTCTTCATTTCCAAGTTTTTTTTCACTTGCCTGGGGAATGGAAGAAATCTCTGCTGCACCATAATACCTTACCTAATCGAGCTCTTAGATTAATGTTTAAACTTCATTTGCAAGTCCATTACCAAATCTAATCAGTTACAAAGGTACCATTAAGAAAAGGATTTTTTTTTTCAAATCCACTTTTAATTCACATTTCCCTCCACAACTGTCCAAGGCCCTGGCAGTGGATGCAAGTACGATGCTACAGATACTGTATTTATACCAGGAGGGAAAAAGAAGCCACAGAATATTTTCAGTGGAGATAATAATATGCAAAATTACATGGAGATTGTATGCTGGTATGAGCCAAAAAGGGGTCAGTTAAGTATTGAAACTACTGAAACTTTCAATTACCAAAGGAAAACAATACTAATATTCAGCCTTTTTCAAAGTGATGATACCACCTTTGAGAAGGTGCAGGATTGATTGCAATGAAAGTTTTTCCTAGATCCATTACCTGCAAGAGACATGCAGCATGTTCAGCATTATCCACAGCATCTTCCAATGTACTGAAATTCTGGCACAGCCCACAAGTTTCAGGTCTGCTTAATTTTCCATGCTCATGTACTTCTCAACCTTGTTGCTAATAAATCCTCTTCACATTGCAAGAAAAATGTTCCTTTAGAGCTACACTTCAAAATAAGACCACCAGCTTCTCAGTACATGGGATAGCAGGCAATATAAATGCTAACACACGGCTGACCTGACCACAGTTGAATGGGTGACTTCAAGCCAAAGACTCTCTCTCCCATTACCTAATCCCTGAGACATCCAGACTCCCATCCTCATCATCACTATAAAAAAATAAATCTGTATTTTATTTTTATAACTTCTCAGAAGATAAACAAAGCTGAAATGGAGATATAAAATCCAGCAGTGTGATATTATGCAGACACCACTACTCTCAGGGAAATCAAAATTTTGCTGCTGTGTCTGTATAATCGGGGAAAGCTCTGCCTACCCAGGGTGGTTGGATCCTGGCTTGGGAGGGGGGGAGTTTAGAGGTGGTTGTTAATAATCAGAGGTTTAGTCACCTCTTCTAAATCTTCTGATGCATATATTAATTTCCTGATCCCTACGCCCGCTCTTGCAGTCTGCTTACCCAGCCAGCCTAGTGAACTATTTGGGAAGCAGTGGTTGGGAAGGAGTTTTGCAGAGTCCTGAGACAGAAGTAACTCTTGCTACAGTGCAGATAATATTACACTGCACTGGCTTGTCCACTAAAACACTCGGTGCTACCGCTCTGCAGAACTGCCGTTTAAAAAGATGCCTTCTGCTGGTCAAAATGTCTCTGATTAAGGACGAGAGAGGTCTTTCTACCAGGCTACTTGGCTTAAGAAGCTCACAGCAGAAAACCAGACGTACTGTATGGCAGCTGTGAGGTCTCTTCCACCCTGTATTTCAGGCTTGCTGTGAGCCCGTGGGTTTCTCTCTCAGCCTCACTTTTCTGATTTGACAAACAAGGATGATAATTGTTATATTAGCACTTGCCTTTGTAGAGCACTTTCAGATCTGTGGATACAAAGTGCTGTGTAAGTACTTCTGTTACGATATGCTACCACATTTCTGTTCTCTCTAAAATGAAAAGAATGGGAGCGAAGAACAAAAATAGAAGCAGGTAAGAATGATTAATAAATATGCAGCCTACGATGGCCTCTCTCCCAAGATAAATGTAACAGCGACAATGAATGCGGAAGAGGAGAGGGGCCAGCATATGGCAGAAATGAAAGTGTAGACAAGGCAGGTGTTATATCCACAGATCCTCGTCTCCCTGGACTTCAGTCACCACTGTGTGCTTGAAGCTGGTCAGAAGAATCCCCAGCAGAGGTATCTGACTGCACTCTCTTAACATAGGATCACTCTGTCTGCTTTAAACATGAAGAAAAAGGAGGGAGAAAGAGCCCCAGGGTTCAGCGTCAACAAGATCTAAACTGCTTGACATTCTCGTTCTGAAATGCCAGCTCTTAAATTATCAAGGCCTCTTTTTTACCCTTTTTTTCCCCCTGAGTGCTCTGTATTTCCCCATGTAACAGTGTGCAAACATTTTATCAGCAAATACCGGGGGGGAAAAATCAGCTATCTAAAACTGATAAAGCAATTTGGCACAGAGGCAGCAGCTATCGTTTCTAAATGGGTATGAGCTTTCTGAGGTTTAACAAGTTGCAGGGATAAAATTCTGGGGATTGACTGCTCCGAGGGTGAGAGGGAAGCTGTGCTCGCTTGCTCCATGACATTTCTACCTGCTCCACTGCCCATGTTACTGGGACTGTGCCCTAATGAAAGGAGTTATACTACTCTGCTGTATAGCAACAGCCCGTGACACTGTGCTAACAGTATGTTTGGGGCCATTACTTAAGTGATAATCTCACTGCTCCTTTGTTTTATGAGGCAATAATCTGATTCCCATGTGCATAAAATGAGGCCAAAGGGTAAATAGTTTGTTATAATGAGGGAACAACATTAAGACTGATGAAAACTAGAGGTCAGTGTTATTATTTCTGTTCTGACACCCATTCATTTAATAATCCTTGTGTTCATATCCTAACGGCAAGGATCCATGTCCTGGCTTTTCAAGGCAGTAACTGTCCCCTAATAAAGGCAGATATTATCCTGCTGCCTCTCATATCTAACTCAGCTCACTCTTGATATGGTTCCTCATTACAATCAGATCTGAGAGAGTCACAACATGGTTGGGTGGTGAACAGCTACTGGAGGGGCACCAGTGACACATAAGAAACATTCTCTGGGTGACCTCAAGGCACAGAGGAATCAGTGGCAGGACAGGGAGCTGATCCCAGGTTTTCTAATTTATGATGAGCGTCCCACTTAGTGGACTCTTCTTAGTTTCTGCTGCATTTATATTTTTATTTTCTTCCCCCAAAGTGTCTACTCACTGCTTACCATTTCTCATTCCCAGCTGAAAAAATATTCCCAGGAGGAGTTAGTGCATCAGTGATATCTTTTTTTTTTTTTTTTGAGGGAGAGAGAACAAAAGCAGCTGGTCTACTTAGAATGGACCTGAATAGATAAGGAATGAACAACTGATATCATCTATCTGGACCTTTGCAAAGCATTTGATACTGTCCTGTACGACATCCTTGTCTCTAAATTAGAGAGGCATGGACTTGATGGATGGCCACTCAGTGGATAAAGAATTGGCTGAATGGTCGCACTCAAAGAGTTGTGGTCAATGGCTCGATGTTCAAGTGGAAATTCAAGTGGCATTCCTCAGGGATTGATATTAGGACCAGTTTTTTTTAACATCTTTGTCAATGACGTGGGTGGTGGGACTGAGTGGACCCTCAGCATGTTTGCTGATGACACCAAACTGTGTGGTGTAGTTGACACACTGGAGAGAAGGGATGCCATCCAGAGGGACCTTGGCAGACTTGAGAGCTGGGCCCATGCAAACTACATGAAGTTTGACAAGGTCAAGTGCAAGGTCCTGCACCTGGGTTGGGGCAATTGTATGTACAAATACAGGCTAGGTGAAGAATGGATTGAGAACAGCCCTGAAGAGAAGGACCTGGGGGTGTTGGTTGATGAGAAGCTCAACATGAGCTGTCAATGTGTGCTTGCAGCCAGGAAAGCCAACAGTATCCTAGGCTGCAACAAAAGAAGTGTGACCAGCAGGTCGAGGGAGGTGGTTCTCCCCTCTACTCTCATGAGACCCCACTTGGAATACTGTGTCCAGTTCTGGAGTCCCCAGCACAAGAGGGACATAGAGCTGTTTGAGTGAGTCCAGAGGAGGGCCATGACGATGATCAGGGGGCTGAAGCACCTCTCCTATGAAGACACGCCGCGAGAGTTGAGGTTGTTCAGCCTCGTAGGAAGGAATTTAGCAATGGGAATCCTCACAAAAATAAATTTATTTCTTGCCCTCTAATATTATTACTGAAGAGTAAAATTATAACTAAAGTAACAAGCTTCTGTTTGTTAGATGCACCCTCCACTCCTCTCTGGATGCCAAAAGCAGCCATTCATCCTCTTCTACTGGCAATATCTCTCTGTAGTACCAGAATTTATTCCTTTTACTTGTTGATGCACAGAGATTAAGGTGAAAAGGGATTGATCATCTGGTATAGTCTCCCATGCATCACAGGCCATTAAATTCCTTGCAGTTATATCTGTAATGAAGCTAACAATTTGCATTTCACTAAAGCACAGCCTGATTTGAAGATGTCATGAGATGGAGAATGATTTGTTCCCTTGGTCATGTGTTTCAGTGGTTGATCACCTTTACTACAACAAAAAACCCCAAACAACAAAAAACCCCCAGCCCCCCAACCAAACCCCTCAGTTTTCTAATAAGAATTTGCCTGGCCTTTGTTTCCATCCTTATTGCAGTTTTCTCCACTAGGCTGGGGAATCCTTCCATTTCTGCTTACAACAAATGTACTTCTGTGCTCTGACTCAGTCCCTTCAATATGCTTTTCAATAAGCTAAAGCACTAAGCTCTTGCATCTCCTGCTGCAAACATTTTTCTCCTTTTGGAGGCTCTTTCCTGTTTCAAATATCCTTTAAACACGTGGACACCAAAACCGGATGTTATATTCCAATACAACTTGCCTCAGTGTTCTACCCAGTAAAATCACTTCCTTAGTCCTACTCACTAATCATCAATTTAGAAGTCCCAGGGTAAGACTGCTCATGTTTTATCACAGAATCGCCTTTGGAGTCCATGTTGAATTGCTTTTCTGCTATAATTTTTTCTGATCCATTCTTCAACAGGATGAAGTCTGTAACTTTGGCTTGATTCCATGCTGGTAAATGAATTACTTTACATTTCACTGCATAAAACCACATTTTGTTAGAATGACCCGGGATTGCTAAGCTACTGGTCAGTTTGTATGAGTGCTCTCTCCCCGTCTTTGTGTCATCTGCAAATTTTATTAGTAGTGATCTTATATTCATTTCCAGGGCATTCATTTGAAATGTTGAGTGTCCTTGGTCCTGATGTTGATGCTTACAGAAACCCGACAGAAACCTCCCAGTACCATGTCATACAGTTACTACTACTTCTTGAATGCTTAGTAGTATGTTTACCAGTTCACTGTAGGCATACTCTATGGAAATGGTATAGTGCTAAATTTAAACTAAATGGTATGAAGTACTATGTCAAACATATCAGATGGTAAAAATAACTACATAGATGGAATACATTTAGTTTGTTTGAGCTGTTTTCCACAACATCTGTTGAGTGGCAGTAATTATGTTTTGGTCTTCCAACTCATTATTAATTGAGCCCTGTGTCATCATTTTCTTTTTCTCTTTTCCCTTTTTCCCCTGGGATTGACATTGGTCCAACCAGTCTGCACATTATGCAGTGACCCTGGAGCTGTGGGGAGACATCTACTAATGACCAGCACAGCAGCTATGCAATTTATTGTCTGATATATGTGCAAACGTAATACAGGGCAAATCTCTTTTCTAAAATGTATTCATAAAACTTCTGTAAAATTCAGCTGTGTAGCAACTGAACTTACAGATGCTCCTGAAGATCGGGCACAGATGACTGTTAGATACCTGAGGACACAAGGAATTGGTACAAACGTTTGGGGAAGCAGCTAGGCCTGTGACTTATGTGGTCTTGGGATGCTTGCAGTAGCTATCACAGGCCCATGCTGTAACTGAGATAGACTTTACATTACACCAAAGACCTTCTCCAGCATCCAAAGCAGGCAAGACCAGGACAGCATTCAGGGAGCGCTCTCTTCCCATAGGCATGAAGCCTTGTACAGCTCCTCTCAGTTCACCTTGAGTGGGTATTTGTATTTCTGCCCCTGCACTGCTTGACACACGGGTACTTGTTTTCAAGGCTGTCCATTTGGCACTTTTCGCAAGGACTAATATGGTGCTTGTTCTTTCTCCTTCATCCCCAAAACAAGTGACACAAAAAATTAGTATTAAAAATGACAAGGTGCCCAAAGACATTAATGCTTTTATATAACTACTCACGACATAAGACATGAGCAGTAGTCATAGGCAACTGGCACTATATTTTGCCCAGTCCTATGTATAAATGATTGCAATTTTATTTCTGAGTCTATATTTTCCCACTTTCTACATTCCTGATAAACAGCTATTAGCATCTGGGTTATTATTATTCTGTTCTTGAGAAAAAAAATATAGTGATAAAAATAGAAAATTCACACTAGGAAGTAAACATTGATGTTGTTTAGTATATTGAATAAAACCAGAACTCTGGATCCCTATACAATATGGATAGTTGATGTACCAAGAGGACATTATGAACCTCCCTGAGCGCAGTCAGAGTTCTCCTGGTCTAGTCTGAAGGAGCAAAACTTTATTTTTTCTTATTACTTATCTTTATTCCCATGAGTATCCAATTTAAATTGCTTAGAACAGGACTCTGGTTTGTTTGCAATGCCACTGGAGAAGTGTAGTGCATCAGTGTCACTGATGGAGAAGTTCTAACTTGCAATTAGTCCTGAAGCATGGTGGCAGGGAACCACCAAGAAGGTGAGCATCATAAACCTCCTGAGAGCCTGTGTGGTAGCAGGAGTGTTGCAAAGTACTGTATGAAGCTCCACAGATAAAGCAAATGAAAGTCCAGTGGTTCAGTCCAGGGGACTAGAAAACTGTGTGGCTAACTATGAAAGACCATATTTTAAAGTCAGATGGCATAGTCAGTGTATTCTCTGGATGATGATGGACACAACAGGAAGACAAGAAGAGAGCTGTGGGTAAAAAGTGATACTCTAGTCCACAGCGCTGCTATCAGAGGTGCTGTGAGACTGTTTCTCCACCACCAGTCTCATTTGCATTAGGCAACACAGCTTTTTGTACTTTTAAAGAAAACACAAGTAGCAATATGGTATCAAAAGGTCAGCTGCAATCATGTATGTTATCGGTGGTTATCTGGAAACCACATGAAATAACAATCTCTTTCCTCACACCAGCTCTGCACTGCCTTCTTGCATAGCAACAGTTTGCAGATGAAGAGCTGACACTAATTTTATGTTTCATGACTCTTTCATGACTGGCACAGCCTTATATCTTGAAAAGTAGCTGCAAAGTTGGTCCATTCACATGAACACATATAAAGGCAATGTCTCTGGAGGTGCAGGTGTCTCTGCTGGAAGCCCCGCTGTCCCTACACCTTCTGCAGGCTTTAAAGGAGATGTTGGAACAACAGTTATGTAGGGGAGGGAGAAAATAGTGTTGCTGACCTTCCCCAGTTCTTCCATGACTTCTCCAAGACCTGCAGCAAGGATGACAGCAAGAGCACCTACCAGGCCAGATGTTGGCCATATCTTCCTGGTGTTGGTCCAAGGTTGTCTCAAAACAGCAGAATTATCCTCTAGCCTCAGTTTCCCTTTTTCAATGTAGAGACAAGTCAATTCCTTGAGACAGATTGGAAAAAAAGGTGTAACACACGCCAGTTGCCCTCCTTCAGTGGACAGTACTTGGAGCCCCGCAGGTGAAGCAGCTCCAGCTTCTGCTGACTGGCGGCTGTCCCTGGAGGGGAGGCAGGCTGCGAGTGTCTGTGCTACCGGTGTGGGTGGCCCGTGGTTTCTGTAGGTGTGCAGACTGTGCCGGGACCGCTGCAGCAAATTCTTTTCATGGGAGGGGCAGGAAACAGCTTTTGGGTAGCACAGTGGAAAGCAAACCATTCACTGCCATCAGGGTTTCATCTCCTCACAAATAAGATCTTTGTTTATAAATGTGGCTTTGTAGTTCTGTGAGAACCAGTAGAGTTCCACTTTCAGGAAAATATTAATGATTAACCATGAATAAGTAAAGGAAGATGAGACCTTCGTGGTGTCTGCTGAGAGATAGCAGCATTTTACCCTAGCTGACGAAAAACCCAAGCTCGCAGCCTGTGGATGCTTACTCTGAACTTCCACTTGCTCACAAACAAGGCACACGTCACATAGTTCCTCTCCAAACTCACACATAATATTGCCTCTACTCCCAGTACATAATCATGGGGATTCTTACTTTGAACCTCTCCTGTCACCCCCAACAGACCAAGGGGTAATGGCTCAGAGATTTTCTCAGTTTCAGTGAAACTGCACAGTAAACTTTATTGATCTTTCCAAGGTAGGAAATAGTATCAGTTCTTCCTCCTTCTTCCTCCTCTATCAGCACCAGCTGCTACAATGTGTATTGCCCCATAAAACACTTTCAGTTCGATTCTGATGCCCTCAGGTTCCCTTCCCCTCCCCCTTCCTCCCAGATGAACACCTGTGAGAGGCAGATGGTACAGATAATCCAGAATATATTTCTTGAGTCCATGTAGAGAAGCTGCCAAGCTCCTGATTTTTTGGCACCATGCCTTGTGGCATCCATGGCTGGTGAGAGACGCAGATGCTGCCTGAAAATAGCTGAAGAGGAAATTCTCCCAGTGTCTCCGGAGGTCTGGGGAAGGCGGCTGCTGCCACGGGGTTTGCAGGCAGACGTCCCGCCGGCACCCCTGCCAGGAATGCCTTGTGAGCAGAGCTTCCTCGCTCACGTCTTAATCAGTCCTTCCTCCAGCTCCTCTTCAACAGGCTCCATGGGCGGCGCTTTGCCTTCTCATAGTGGAGGGGGAAAGGCTGTTTTTGCTTAGACACGGCCTGGCAAAGGGAGGAAATGACTCTGCAGGGAGGTGGGAACTGTTGTTTCTGCCTGCAGACTTCACCTCCGTGCACACTTGGAGACTGCAGCAACAGATATCTCTGTTCATTTGTTTTCACAGAAGATAAGCACCAGCACGTACTTGTGTCTGCTGGATGTATAATATGCACCCTCTTAACCACTGAGCTTTGTCAGAGCGGTTGCAGGGGGAGGCTGTGTAGGTGTCCAGCTGTGCAGGTGAAAGCAGGCTCCCAGCACAGTCCCACACCGTGCTGCGACCTTCAACAGCCAGCACCAGGAGCCCTCTGAACTGCAGCTGAGTGGTCCCCAGGACAAACTACCACCATTAGTGGCTCAGCTCCTTCCTGATGAGAGAAGTGGTTTTCTAACATGTGGTAGTGGCTGGGAAGGAGCCCGGCTCACACATGCTGAAATTAACTCTGTGGTAGGAGTCATGCCACAGCAGTCTCCCTGAAATTCAGATATTCATCAGGGCGGATCACAACTGAAGCTGGATTATTCCACAGCAGTCATCAGGAAAAGGAGCTGAGATTGGCTTACCAGCACATAGGACCAACAATAACAAATACCAAAGAGTCAACACACTGTGCTCTTCCTATTGTGTGGGGCTTCAGGACAGCATAAATCCTTGCACTGCCTGGCTGGTTTTGAAAGACGCGTTCTTATTGCCCAGGGTCTGCCAAACATTTTCCGGACATGAGGGAGAGCACAGTCCTTGCCTGAAGGGGCTGATGGTCAGTGGCAGACTAGCAGTGTGTGGTTTGCCCCAGTATATTTTGAGAAGCTGGAAGAAATGTGGGAAACATTAATTTTATTTCCACTATTTACTCTTTATTAGTTTTATAACCTTCAGATCTGTAATTTGGGGTCTAACATCCTTCATTTCAGTATTCAGTCCTTTTATGCACATTTTAAAGAAAAATGCCCCTTGCTCCTTGCCCCCTCTTTCTCCTCTCCCAAAACCAGGACACTACGCCCAGCTTCTTAAAACCATGAGGATACCTAGCCCCACTGGGATCAAATAGGTTTAACCATATTTAGGTGTCTAAATACTATTGAGGATCTAGGCTTTAATCAGCTCATGTAATGGTCTCCTATAGTCAAAATGCAGAAACAAGGTCTTAAAGCCAGTGGCACTGAGACCCAGTGCAGAACAGACCCTCCTAATGCAGACACTGAGGCAACGGGTCAGGGAAGGTCCCAGGAAGCAGTGCAGAGATGGAGACAGGTATCACACTCCCCAGGCAGGAACACTGTGTCTGTATAAGGTGATGTAGTAGTGATAAGAAAAGAGCCATGCAGTATTTGCCACAGACCTGCTTTCTGCCTTCCCTGCAAGACTGTCCCTCCTGCTCATATCTTCTGGAGAAACCTGATTTCTTGCTGAAGGCCAGGTGATCCAGAAGCAAGAAGGCACCATGAAGAATTTCAGCTATGCCAACACAGTTCTGGGGAGAATACATCTTTTCATTAAAGGGCACAAATAACAAATCAAGATCTTGCCCACCAGTCCCACTCTGCTACAGAATACAACTCTGCTAGGTAATGTATGAACAGAAAACAAAAGAAAAAAGAAGAAGAACAGGGTGCCTTTTGGCTGGATGAATTGAAACGAAGAGTGGATGGTGTCATAAGCAGCAAGAAGCAGTATCAGTGCTGCAGGTGCTCAACCATAAATGAGTTTGGGCTGTGGTTTTTGGGAAAGTGTCATAAGAAGAGATCTTTCAGGGAGACATTTTAGGAGGAAAATAGCAAGATTGCTTTTTCAGTAGTTTATGGGCAGCCTGTGGATAAGAAGATGCAGATGATGAGGGCTAAACAGTGCTGTGCTGTGCTACGAATTGTGGCAGTGCCAGCCCCAGGGCTCAGTGGGTCCTCTGCTGTCCTGAGCAGATGTCAGCTGAGCATGAGGACACAGCCATGTATGGCAGCACTCAGCATCTCCAGGAAGTCACTTATCTGCTACCTTGCTCAGTAGTACTGTCACAACCATACACACATGATTTGTGCTTGGGTTACTGTGTTGAAATGCAAAAAGGTGTTATAAAAATATGAGATAGTCCTCTATGCCTTTCACAGAGGATGTGGGCTTTGATCATGTAAGAAATGAAATTGTATATTATTCAGAATATTTCATCACCTCTGGACTGCCTGAGGGATCTCAGGAACCTTTTTTAACAGTAGTGTTGGGCTGGGAAACTATGGGTCTATGCCTTAAAATAGTCCTGGAAAATTATGACTATTTTCACTGTGAGACTAGCTAGGAAAAGCCATTTCTTGGTATTACGCAGGAGGGACCACTATTATTGTTGTGTGTGTAAGCTTGGAAATTGAAGAGACAGATTAATAATGTCTAATGCAAAAGCTGATTTCCACAATAATCAAGAAAGACAACAGACACGGAGGACCTAGGTGATAGTAATAGTTAGCCATGGTGAGTCAAACTCATGGATTACTTTCCCAAAGCAATGTCCAACAAGCTGGAGATATGACTAGAGGTAAAGAGTCAGGTTCACATCTGGCAGAGAGGTCTGGTGCTTTTCCCTGCTCCTCAGACAGGCCCGGGCTGTAGAAACTGTTTAGTTAAGGACTGCAGCATTACATGGTGTGAGAGAGTCCTTCTTCTAACCACAATATGACCCTTCAGCATTGCCTGCTGCATCTGAACATGCTTCATGTTGACTCATTATGGGGCATGGTTTGCCTGTTTCAGTGTTTATCTCATAGCAATGGGCCTTGATATAATAGCAGTATCTGCATTATAGATTAGAAAGGGGCAGAGGGAGCTTGGGTAATGACTACTCTGCTAATGGTGGTTCTTGGAGGAGCTGCTGTTTCTGTTTTATTCAAGTAGC
This sequence comes from Aegotheles bennettii, assembly GCA_013398125.1. Lineage (NCBI taxonomy): Eukaryota > Metazoa > Chordata > Aves > Caprimulgiformes > Aegothelidae > Aegotheles > Aegotheles bennettii. Next base: position 170,615 of record VZRW01009348.1, on the reverse strand, counting down.
AGTCTCCAGACCTAGGGCTATACTGGGTTTTGGCAGGAGGCCTCCTTCAAGGCAGCTGTTTCAGAAACCTTTGAAGGTTTCTTAGTCCGCTCTCCATTCAAGTCAGTGCACCAGTACCCACTCCAGCTCTTCTCTTGCTTTAAATGATGCAAAGCTGCTCAGACCAACAGGGATAGAAAAGAGTAAATGGCAATGAGCACCTTTTCCTGTGCTCTTGTGGAAGCACCACTACACCTGGGTACCACTCTCTATCAAGGACCTGCTAATTTCCATCCTTCTAGCTCAATCCTCAACCCTCCTGATGCAGCAGCTTTGATAGGAACAACCTGTTTCTTAGGATGCAGTCAAATCCTGCTGGATGGCCCAATCCCCTGCTTACTGGAGAGGTAGGATTTCTCAAGTTACAAAGGTACCTGAAGACAAGATTGGAATTTCTACAAATTCCGCAAAGTGTTGGTGCAAGAACAATGCTGGACTCTTGATGAAATCAGGGGGAGCTGAGGACTTAGCCCAAGGAGATGTTTTCAGAGTGAAGATATCTTAAAAATAAGTCCTGTCTCCATCTTCAGGAAAATAACCACCTTTCAAGATCTGCCTCCATGGTTTCTTTATCATTCTAGCAGTGCTCAGGCTGTTAGGTAAATGTTGCAGCATTTCCAGTGAAAAGAGGCATTAGTGCAAATCATAATCAGGCTGGAGGATTCAAATCCTCCCTTCAGGTACGTCAAAGTGACCCTGGCTTCAGGGGGGTACCACTCCAAGCATAAAATGGGGAGTTTTCTGACCTTTCAGGGTCAAGATGGATTAGAAATTCAATTTAAGCCCCACACAGCAGCCTTGTAACCGACAAAGAAATCCCTGCATATGTATTCAGCTTTTAGATTAGCTTTCACTGTTACTAATTTCTTTTTATAATCTCCATTTCATGTTTACCAACACAGCACCAGATTCTCAGCTGATGCAAATCAGTAGTGATCCATTGCTGTTAAGTGAGAGGCAGTATTTTACAACAGTGGAAGGGATGGCCCCTAGATATAATTTTGCTTTGCTCCTCTCTCGACAGGAATAATCTCTTTTAGAATTTGAGACTAAATAAAAAATCACCCCTTGGATAGCTGAATCCTGAAAATTCTCTCCTGGCCTCCACTCTCCTGACTGCCAATAGAAATGAAGAGCACTGAGCACCTGGCAGGATCAGGCCCTTGGGCAGCTCAATGGCTGTGCCAGCCCTCTAATTCTGGGGTAATGATAATAATCAGGCTTGCACTGAGTGTTGACACATATTTATTAATTGCAAGGTGCGGCTGGCTCTGCACTTTGCTAAGACAAACACTTGAAGAACAATGTGCGCAGAGGAGGCTGGAAACCACCCAGCCATGTGTCAGCAGCAGCTGAAAGGGGAGGAAATTGCTAACTGTCCTGTTCAAGGAGGCAGAGCACTGAAAATCCGGCTGGAGGAGGAAGGATCTCTTCTTCATGGGTCCAGTTTTCCCTCTGGAGAAACCCTTCCTGTTTCATCAGAAAGTCCCCAACCTCACTGCGGCCCCAGTGGCTCATGACAGAAGACCAAGATGACACAATCTGAGCCAGGCTTTGTGCCAGGGCTGGCAGTGATTTAGTGACATTCCTAGAGAGCAGGGGGAGGCAAGCCCTGGCCCATGAGCTGAAGGTTATTTGTGCCGAGTCATATATTTAAGGCAGCAATCATACAAGTCCCAGAGTGGTAGGGAGGGAAAGGGAGCCTGCCTGCCTTGCCTGTGAGATAGCTGGTCCTGCAGAGGTGAACTGTTGGATGCTCGAGGAAGAAACCAGCAGTGGCACTGGGACAGGGAAGAAATTTAGCTCTTACTTTTGATACTAAAAAAAAATTAACAAGTGACTACACAGTATTTATTTACTGCTCTGTAGACGGTGCACAGTGACTCACTCCTTTTAGTGCTTTCCTTTATCAATGATGAAATTACTGTCTCTTGTAAGTAGTGTCTTTTCTTCCTTTTCCTTCAGCCTGAGGATTTACATACAGCAATATCAGATAAGCTAAGACAGTGCAAGACAGCTCACTAAGTTTATACCTCAGCTTTGGTTGAGTTACGCCAAGCAAAACTGTAGTTAGCTTGAATGCATCTATAGGCTTTTCTTCACTGAGCCTCTACTTGCTTTCCTGCGCAGCTGAGAGCACTTCGAAGCTACACTAATTCGTGTCACTTAGAGCTATTTTCAAAGCCCACTTAATTTATCTGCCCTGTCATAGCTGTGACCAGCCTGGCACTAATCGGAATGCTCAAGAAATATCAGCCAGTTATACACAGTCCTCTAAATCAGAGAAGAGGGGAAACTTCCTTTCTCATTTTAAGTAGTTTCTATATGTCTAGAGATGTCTTACAGAAACAGAAACTATACCTGATAAAGTGCCAGCATTAATCCATTTGATGTATTTAAGTGTGGCTGTTTAACAGCAACATATCAAGTTAATGCAATACTGATGGAATAAGAAATGGCTTCAGAGGGTTTCAAAAGATTTCTTATTGAAAGGAAAAAAAAAGATTTTGACTTCCCATTTCATTTCTCTGTGAATGAGAACACCTCTGCTATTTACATTATTTACTGTTTACTATAGTAGAGTCACTACTAAAAATCAAAGTGATTTGCAGAGCCCTGCCAGTTCTTTTTATATCTCCTTTGCTGACTCAATAAACATCTGACACTCCAGTATTGTAACTAAGTACTGTACTGATTCTGCCCTCATTGAAAACATCTTCCTAAGAGAAAGGAATTGTTCTGCTTCTTCTAAAAATGTGATTTGTCTGGCGAAGCATTTGTAAAAGCTTTTTTTCCCCAGTGTTACTGTGGCAATTGGAAGCAGTTAGGCATGTACAGTAACTTGAGAAGCTATGTGAAATCTTCTGATATGCAAATATACTGCTGTATACATGGCAGAGAAGAGCTTTGGGCACGCTTACATGAAACAGAGTTGCATTAACAAATAATCCCCTTATATGCTATTTTGAAATAAAACTTCGTCCTGAAAAATGATGTGAAGTAAATATTCCAAAAAGCCTGTGCTGGCAGGGGACTGGTTCTGAATTCAGACCAGTTCTGCCCCAGGTTAGTTCTGTTTCTCCCAGTACAGTCACCTTTAAATAAAATAAAATAAAGCAGGATTGAAGCCAAGGAGCCTAATCAAGGTGCAGCAAGGGAAGACACTGTCAAGCAGCAGCTGGCAAGGACAGGCTACTTCGCTTCTTGACCATCACCTGGCAGAATCAAACTGGATGGATTTCCCTGTGGGAAAAGCTGGCCTTTCAGTCTGAAGAGGACACACTGCATCTGGTCCATATCTGTTCTTGGATCCAAATTCAGGTGGGGAAGAGGCAATGGGAAACCAGAAAGAACAGCCTAATGCAACCCTACTATGGTGTTCTTGGGTGCCAGCTGCAGCAAGTCTTCCAGGTAAGTACAGAACAGAAAGGAATTTGTGAGCACATAAATCATAGGAGCTGAAGATGGAAAAGGCCACTGGAGGACTAGTCAATGCAGGCCTGTTTTCTACAGGGAATTTCCCAGTTGACAGTTTTAAGAATTTAAAACAATAGGGCTTTAACTTTTCTCTGGAAGCAATTCAAGGTGGTTAGGCACCTATCTGAATGTTTCAGCTTCTCGGTGTGTTTCATGGTAGTGGCCCTGTGCAGATTCCCAGCAGCTATTGCTGCAGGCCATTACATTCAGAATTCTTTTTGCTGTTTATTCCAGGCTTATTCTATAATGACGCAAACCCAGAATTGGAGGTAGTCACTTCAGGCCTGCCTACACTGTGAGTTTTCCCAGACTTCCTCCCAGGGAAACTGAGTCAACAGGAAGAGTAGTTGTGAAAAGCTCCCTGGGTGGACAGCCTGGGTTCTGGTTACAGTGAACTGGTAAAATGCATTAAAATCATGGAACAAGGAAGTTTGCATGCAGTGTTGTTGTGAGATAGCTGCAGTGCATCGCAGTTACACTCTACCATACAGCAGAAAGTCCCCTGCGCAGTCAGGTCCCTAAGATTTGAGCCACTTCCATAAATTGCTCCTAGAAAGCAGGCTGAGTTTCAACAGCGCAGATTATGTCTTTAAATGTCTTTGCTGGTTTGCACTAGGGCAGGCTGTGTATCAACAGCTACCCATAGCAGATTCCCAAATAAGATGTAAGAAAGAAAGGGCACACAGAAGATCGAGGAAACTGCCTCTGCCCCTAACATGTGAGACTAAGGCTACTAGAGCATGAACAGAGACCTGCTTGTGCTTAAATTCCACTTTATATTCTCTGTGGAGATGAACGGAGTCTGTTGGCATTTTGCAATGCTTGCGAGGAACTTTAGTGGTTAATTATATCCTCTGTCTCTTGCCTCGCTATCTCTGTGCACATTCACATGAGTCCTAAAAGGAGTTTACTGTTCAAATGCCTAGGCTCTGGGCCAGGAGCAATGCCTAGTTAGAATACTGTGAAACATCTCTTCATATGCTGTGATAAAATGCTTGGGGACATACTATATAGAGCTATGAGTATGTCCACAAAGTCATGAAACACTAAGTCATCATTGCTACAAACGCTGCAAGGTTGTAATCTCAGAGCAGTTTACTGGCCAAAGTAGGAGATTAACAAATCTAAATGGCATGCAGCATTCAAGGACTGTGGCACCATTAGATGGTGGTACTTTTCAACCTGGTGTGCCACAGGTGGTAAGGAGGTAGTTGGCCAAAATGTGCAGGTTAGTGCAGTGAGAGAAGTGAAGTGAAGTGAAGGAGTAACCTAATGGGAAGTAAAGGGTGAAAAGCAGGTGAGAGCGGTAGTGGCAGGGTAGTGGGAGGTCAGAAGAAGGCTCCGAGGCAGTGATGTGCTTAACCTTCTTGCCCTCAGTTGGTCACTTGTTTTGGGCATGTGAAAAGGGAAGATGGTGGTGTGCCACTGTGGTGTGCCAGGTAAGAATCAAGACCGGAGGAGGAGAGGGGGCTGGGGTGGGTGATGGCTTAGCCACAGATGGAGGAAGATAGTTTATGGTAGCCTATGGCTTGTTTGAACTGATCACTGCCCTTCACTATCCCTTTCACATCAGTCTTGGCACCATTTAAAATAAAATGTTAATAACATGTAAAGAAGGACAGATACGTTCTATTTGGGTCCCTTGCCCTGGACTGGCAGTCTGTGCAGCTGTGCTCATGCACAGCCTGCCCTCTCCATGCACCTTTCCCTCCTGTGTCACAGAGGGGTGCTTGCCTACAAGCAGAGATGCTGTTGGCTCCCAGCCATTGTAGCAGCTCCTTGAGACACTGGGCAGGTGAGGGGAGAAGGAAAATATACTTAGCTAGGATAGAAAGCAGTAAACACATCCAATGCTGGAATGGAAGGAGAAAGGGTCTTATGTCCTAGCTTCCCCCTGGAACACTAGAATTCTATGGTTAGGTCTTCCTTACCAGATACCCAACCAGTCCCAAAGTATTCAGCAGTCTTGACTAACCTGAGGCAATCATAATAAAACATAGTTTAGTAAGAATGACCCATGACAAAACCACCTCTTACCCATCAGAATTTGGCAGGTAGCACAAACCCTGCCAGAGTCTGACTCCTTTCCTTACAAAGCACTTCAGCTCCAAGCTCTTGATTGAGAGCTACAAGGTGCCCTGACATGTTCCTGCTCCAACAATTTGTTGGCTGTGGCTTTTTGCAGTGATTGCCACATTGCAGTATTTCTTCAGGGCTTCCTGGCTCTCTCCAGGAGAGAAGGAGATGCAGGATCAGTAGCAGGGAGGTGCATCAGACAGTGCAGTCATGTCCATGGTGGAGCTTTGCTGCTGATTCCAGCAGTTTGCAGTCATCAGCGAGCTGCACTTGAGTGCAAGCCTGCACTGAAACACAGACTTGGCCACCTGGCCAACATAGTGCGAATGGGTGGAAGCTGTGCAGGTACACAGCATGATACAAAACAAAGTGGCAGGATGACTGGAGGCCAGTCAAACGAGCAGACGAGAGTTACTCCTCACTCACTCTGTGCTATGAGTGAGCAGAGCACAGATTGTCTCCAGCATTAATACCCACTGGAAATTGCACTGTGTGGGTGCGGGGCATTGCAGTGCGAATATAGCTGGGTTTGCTGGGAGTCTCCTGCCAACAGGCTCCGAGAGTAGTAGCAGGCGTGGGAGTTGGGAGACATGGGTTTAATTTCTGTGGGGTTCCTGGGGCAAGGTTCTTCCTCTTGGGCTTTTGTCCTCCTCCCTGGCACCAGGAAGTGGTGAGTCCTTTGGAGCAAGGGCTGTTCCTTCAAATGGGTGTGGACACAGTGGGTCGAAGAGCTCGTTTGGGTACTTTCATCTGTACACAAGTAAAGTTCAAATAATCATAGTGAGGTCCCCCCTTGCTTAATTGTCTACCTTCACTAAACCATCTGCCTGTGTAGCTCTGTCACAGTGGCAGCAAAAAGTGTGACAGGAAAGGGTTAATTTGTTGTTGGGGGGGGGGCAGCGGAGGTTTGCAGGCAGAAGGGAGGAGCTGGAGAGTATTTCTGTATTAACATGCAGCTGGTTAATGCAGCTGAATAGCCCTGGCTCAGCTGTTACCTTTCTCAAAGCCAATGGCAAATGATGAAAAACCGTGGTAATATCTATTAAAAGTTTGTGGAAGGGGCCTGCTCAGTGGGAGCTTTTCCATCTCACATACAAGTGATGATTTAGAACAGAGAAAGATCCCCTCGAGGGGATTTTGTGAACCATGCAATGCTAATTAACTCCATTGTTGTATTTTGTTTTGAACATAAGAGTCCCTCTGGGATTGCAGCACTCCTTCCTCCTGCAATAGATTTCCATTTTGCACCACTGTATAAAATCTCCTCCATATCCCATCAGCAAAAGGGATTAACAATAGGGAGAAGCATATGTGCATAGTTTTATGGGGTTCTAGGGAGGAATCTCTCTCCGTTTACCTCCTAGATGCATTCTCAATAGGGGCCATTCTGTACATCCTTGTTTTCACTGGTTCTTTAACCTTGAATTAAAACCAAGTGTACATCAAACACTGGGCAACATCTCCCTTTGAACTTCAGCATATTCAAACCACTTCTAAACATGGTGTGCTGGAGTTTGCTTTAGTGGTTGGGTTGTTTGGGCACAAACACAAAAAAGAATAAAAGAAAAAAAAAGGAAAGAAAACCAAAATCCAAAACACTCACAAAAATAAACAAAATCCATCAACACTAGAAGTGGAAGCACTGGCAAAAGAGTGATTTGCTCATCTACAGTTCATCACAAAAGGAAAGTAAGAGAATGAAAGCTCTCATCTGTAGAAAACCCTTACTGTCTTGAGCCAACAATGTTAGGAAGAAACTTGACTCCCTCTGTGCTGGATTTGCTCTTCATTTTCCGGACTTCGTGTGTCCCACCTGGGCTTGCCCAGACACCCTCCTCTCCTCTCAATCCTTTTGTGTGGAACAAAGTAGATTCTGATTCACGTTTGTGCTCTCGCTATTACCATGCAGCATCGACTTCCGCGAAGTTGGAACAAGGACAAGAGCAAGGAGCATCAGGTCTTTGAGATTAATTAAATGGCTTCTTCTTAATTCTTCAACTTCAGTCTCTGGCCTCCATCAACTCTGAGAAAGCCCAGATCATTATGCAGTGTCTTGGATCGGCTCTTTTCTCTGCTGCTCTATGTTTCAGCTCTCCACAGGCCAATATTTAGAGGGTGTTGATGTCTATCTTCCTGCTTTAGGCAATTTGGTTGTTTTATGGTAAGAAATCTGTCCCAAGAGAGTGGCTAGTGTACGGGTGTCAGATTGATGACCTCTGGATGGAACTGGAACTGCACTGGAAGTGCCACCAACTGTAATGGGGATTCTGCATGAACTTGACCAACAGGAGCAGGGATTTGCAAATAAGAGACTTTCTCATGTACCTTATAACACTGTAAATTCTTAAGTCTGGATTCTTAATTCATGCTGGAATATATTTAATTATAATCTGGGTGATTTTTGAGATCTCTGAACAACAGGAAAGACATTTAACAACATCTTCAGCAGTATAAATAATGCAAGTCATACACGAGTCCAAGTAATGCTGCCTTTGACTCAGGCCCATGGGGGCACAACTGTGCCACCTCCAGACCTAGTCAGAGCTGCTGTCCATCAGAGACACTGCAGCCCATCAACGACCCTCCCTCTCACTTCTTCAGGTAGCTAAGCAGGATACTGGATATGTTAAACAGTTTTGTCAGGGATCCAGTGGTGGTGCTTACTGAGGCAACAGCCCCTGTGGCATTGCTACTAGTCTGATGCGGTAAAATTTTTCATGTAAAGATTCCTGTTCTCCCCACAACATCCCTCGCTTACTGCAAACTCCTCTCTTCCTTTCCAAAAGGAGGGCAATCAGTTGCAAAATATTTATACTGCCTCTAACCCAAACCTTCCTGCACCACCACAGCTGGATGGATTTTTCCTTGGAGCAGTGCATTCAGTCATCTCAGCAAAAGGTGCTTCTGAGACCCTTCTTGTTCAAACACTATGACATTATCTTATGCTGTAGGGTCTTGAGGGCTATTACTATAACAGCTGCAGTTGTAGTTGTCTATCGCAACAGTGCCCTACAGAGCACACTACTGTATATAAAGCAACATACCAAAAGGGAGTTCAGAGTTATTCTTTCTGAAAATGCTGATAAATCTTTTCTGCTTGAGTGTTGCCAGTCCATGTAAATACATCTTTTTCTTCTTTACTTTGCAGTCCCTCAAGGGGAGGGACTTTCCATTCTAAAATCCTGGGTTTACTTCAAACACACATGGTGGTGTAGTGACCTCAACATCTTTTCAATCATATCTGTATAAAATAACCAGAGCAATTCCATAGGTTTACCCCAGTCAACATCCAGAGGCAGAAGGGTGAGAGCAAATCCATTTTTGAGAAGTATTTCTAGTGCAGTGTTCTTGGCAGGAGCATATTTACCAAATCCTGCTGCTTTTTCCACCCTTTAATATATATAGTGACAAGGGATGATTTTTGTGAACAGAATAAGCCCACGAGTCATTTTTCAAGCTCATCTTCCTCTAGTGCTTTCTGACCACTGGCTTGTTAAGATCCAGGCACAGAGAGTCAGTGAAGGTGTGACGAGTGTGGTCCTCATCACGCCAGCCAGGACCACCCTCTCTGCTCTTGTGTACATCAAAATGTTAGTCCTTCATTGAGCTGCTGCGTGCAGCCATTGCCCTGAGCAGCTCATGTTCATGTCCTCTCCTATGAAGACAGGCTGAGAGTTGGGTCGTTCAGCCTTTTCAGATGTTCAGATGACTGCTGACATTGCAGCAAGCCAAAGTGCAGTGAAGGTTTTTCGCAGATACTAAGAGCAGATTTTGCTTGAAGCCGTTCCTGCTCCTGGCACCACAGAGGCATCTCTCCACTTGCCCCCTCTCTCCCATGCCAAGTATAGAAGATGCTTGAACTCCCAGAAGTTTTATTCCCACTCTGAATTTCACAGCACAGCTCTCGCTGAGCAATCTCATCCGTGTGCTCTGCTTGGAGAGGTCCTCACCAACTCCTTCGGGGCTCTGCAAGAGAGGGCATATCCCTAGTGTGTAGCACACCTCCAGGCCTACTCATCTCTGGTTTCCTTGCTTCAGCAGCAATGTAGAGATATTTTTGTAGTTTCCATGATATAGATGCTTATTGCCGACAACTGTTTGTCCTCTGTGACCTACAATTTTCCACACCCTCCTAGTATGAGTGAGAGGCAACTCTTCTGCTGCTTGAGCAGCTTTCACACATTGTTAGGAAGAGGCTGGGTATGGGGAAGGGAGGGCACAAGGAAGGGTGTGGGCTGCTTTCACAGCTACTGAGCTTTCTTCCATCTGGTTTCTGAACTTTGCATCACTGTGTGAACATTTTTCCCTTTGTCAGACAGAAATGAGTGGAAGGACAGCTAGCCCTGCTCATCGCAGAGAGCACACGCTACTTGCAAGTATTATTTTAGCATGTCCCTGCTCTTCTGTCTTGGCCTAAGACTTGCAGTGGATAATTTCTAAAGCCTAAATAACATAAGCTCATGATTAAACATGCTTTTCCTGAGCTAAACTCCACCCTGTTCCAAAGTAATTGCTTCCTCTCAGTGTCCCTTGTTAAATCCTCAGGAGAACAGGACAGAGATTCAACCTCTGAGTCTTGCAGCCAAACCACAGAGCCCAGTGGTCATTCACATATATCTGTGGCCTCTGGGGGCTCCAGTATCACACCCCAATCCATCCCTCTTCCTTTCTCCATCCTGCTCTGCTCCACTGTCGTGAGGCAAGTCCAGCTGTTTCCATGGATAACAGGGGTCCCCTGCTTGGGCCTGGCAGCCACGCAGAGCTCCTCTGGGTCAGGTCCCCGAACTGCCTGAAATCTCCTGCTCAGCTGCCAGTCCCGTGACAGGAGGCAGTGGCGGGTGTCACACCAGGATGCATATCAAAGCCGAAGAACCCTTGTTTTAAGTCTGTCACAAGCTTTGTGAAATAACCTTTCTCCCAGAAGATTGGTGATAAAGCTTTTAAAATTAATTTGCATAATTGGATCTTTAATTCTTTTTAAATGGAAACCAAAATGGCACTGTTCTCAACAAAAAAGTCTTTCACAAAAGCCAAAGGATTGGTTGCAAGTTGGAGATGTGTCACCAAGCTGAAACTAAGCCCAGATAAAAGATAATTAGGCAGACTGAATCAAATTCTGGTTGAGGATGGAGCAGGGAAAGTCTGAGGTAACAGCACAGACTTCAGTAAAATTACTTAATGCTCATGTCAGCATAACTGAGACTTGGTTTGCAGTAACGAAACTACTTTAACTTTTCAGCTCTGTGGTTAATTAGCAACTGTTCTAGTTTATGGTCCTTTTTTATTAAAAAAATTACTGGATTAATAAACACTGCAGATATTTTTATAACAGCGAGGCAAATGTTCCATTTGTGTAAAAGATCAAGACACCATTTGAGTCAATCTGACTGCGATCATTTAATTCAGTGCAAATTTTGGCCCACTGAGGTACTATTAGGAGAGCCATGTGTAGTGAAACAGGCAGAGTTCAGCTAGTGAAAAAACACTCTTATGTGCTTGTAAATGAAAAGCAACATTTCTAATGATGTGCAATGTATTTTACCTCCCACCCTTCCCCAAATTATGTGTGGCTTTATATGGTGTTTTTGTTTTAAAATAAAAAAAGCAATTTTAGTTGGTACAGCACACCACACTTGTTTCTGAAGAGCTGTTTTTATTGTTAAAATATCCAAATGACAAGGTATGAACCTGTTCTACAAAAGAGCTTGGTTTTCTCCCTCTGCTTGTGACAATTCATTTTTAAATCAAATATAAAGAAACTCCATCGGTATCCTCTACTCACCAGCACTGTTAGTTACCCAAGCACCCTGAATACCAGCTACAGGCTTAAGGCCATAACCTCGTTAGCCTTTGCTTTAGAAGAGTAGTGAAATAGAAACACCAGAGCTGGGGCGAGCTGGCAGAATACAAATAGAAGATTTCTGTGACTTGTCAGTCCTCCCGGGTGCTCCATTGCTGCTTGTGCCATGGAAACGCAGACCAGGCAGCGGGAGCACGCAGGAAGCCCACAGTTAGATTCTGCTCATGAGTATCCCGGTGTAAATGCAGAACAATGCCACCGGAGCCACCAGACTTAATTGGGATTTTCACCTGGGCAACCAAAATGCCTGAAGAAGTAAAGCATAGATGGGCTGCTGCAGACACGGCCAGGAATAAAGCTGAGTGGTCAATGTTAGTTGCAAGTAGTGCTGCTCAGATGAATTTTAGGTAGGTTACAGCTCACACAGATATCAATATTTTCAATATTTTGTTGTTGGGCTTTTTGTGTTTTTTTGTACTTTTTCAAGAATCCTTATAAGAATAAAAACTGTGTTGTTTCACACTAAAAAACCCGTATGAAATACAGTGAGAGCAACACACACCACACTGTGGCACCAGGGATGTGATCTGTTCTAAGAAACACATGGCTTTATGTTTAATGGAGGAAGCCTGTTGAAAGATTGCAGACCAGGAGGGCACACTAGATTGTTGTTTTATTAGGTTCTGGGTTATGTACTTCTCCTTTTGCTGGGTATCTGACAACATATGCCATTCTACATGCTGCAACCGAGTGAGCTGGGGGGAGGAGAGAAGAAACAAAGCATTTATGAAGGATTGAAACATTTCATTTTCTACCTTTTGAGGAAAGTGTTAAGGAAAGAAAGTATCATTTTGTCTTAACTAGAAACAGAAACAGATGGAAAGAGAAATGGAATTTAAGTAGATGGAGGAGAATAATAATTTTCCACAAGCACACAGAAGGAATTGTTAGAAATATATAAAATACAGTCAGCAACATTCAGTTCATTGAAATCATGCACTTAAGATGCAGCAGAACTCCTCCAATATATCAGGCCCAGATATTGAAAACATTTCACTGCCTACAAGATGAACTGCAGGCACATGGGGTAATTTGTACTTTATAGGGTCAGGATCTACATGGCTATGATCAGACTGTGCTTGCAGGCACAGCCTTCCACGCTCCATCTTTAGAATTGCCTGAAAGTAGTGGGTAAAGGGCACTGCCGAGGTTGTCATTTGCTGCTTCTGCTCATCCAGCATCACTGTAGGCCACTGCCAGAAAGGTCAGTCCTGAATTCCGCTCTAACCCTGTCAGTCTGCAGTGAAGTGTCCCCACCACTTTATTTTGTATTTTGTGACCCTGCAACCAGTGCTGCTCCATTTCAAGTCCACCCAGTTTAATTTCTCAGAAGACTGCCCCTTCCACATGCACCTCAGAAACCCCTGGACATCAGCTTAGCAAGCTGTGCCAGTTTGCCTATGGTTGTACAAGAGGAAGATTTGAGGTAAAAAGAGATGAACTGGAATCCATGGCCAAGGTAGAGGGAAGGGCTGGATCACCTCTTCCAGGAGCAGCCTAACATGAGGCCACATGTGTAAAATGTAATCCAAGACACCCCTCAAGAAATCCAGGCCTCCTGCCAGTACAACATGGAGTTGCCAGAATGACCCCACAGAGAATATGAACAACGGAGGTGATCTCCAAAATCCTTCCCTACTTCCAAACTTTAGCTGCAGGAAGGTGCAGGAAGGTTCACTTCTGCTTGTCTGAGTTTCACAGTCCCAGGCCAACTCCTGAAGAACAGAGAAACCCTCCTTCAGCGTTTAACACTGTAGCCTTCTATTTAGGACATTGATTCAACACATGTGGGGACTAGGCCTCAGCTCCCTTCTAACTGGGAAAGGAGTTAGACCCATGCCTCCTGGAAATTCAAGGAACAGGAGGGAGTGAGAACAGGGAATCCTTCTCTTGATAGTCTAGTGGTGTGTGGCAAAGAATGCAATCAATACTTGCAGGGTTGGAACTAAGCAGAAGGGAGCATTAATCCCCCTCTTCTAGGTTACTGGTTAGGGCAGTGAGTATACCTCTGCTCTTCAGTGCTTTTCTACAACTAAGATCAACACCTGGATCTGCTCACCTCTTCAGAATATCACAGATTTCATGCATTTGGCATTTTGGTGCTACTAAAGCACTTAATACTGGCATGATTTCACCTAGTAATGGCTTTGTTAGAATACTTTAAGCTTGTTGCATAATGAAATCATCATTATGGTACTCTGGTTTCATGACACCACCCCCTCAGGTGGCATCTCTGCACACTTTCCACTCTCTCCTCAAGCCTCTTGGAGACTGCTTTTTGAACAGTATGGCATAAGTATTTTGCACAGGCTCCAGGATATTAACATCTGGAATTTCTCACTCCCACACAACGCAAATATCTTTTTATTAGATACTAGAGCTACTGGATATACTGGTGACAGCATCTAACAAAGACCTGTTGCTAGTTCAGTTAGCAGACCCTGTATTTACAGTTTTCAGTCTTGTACCTATAAATAGGCTAAGCCTCTGGGAATAGATTTCCCCCTCCAGGCAGAAGTGCTGGGTGTGACAGTCCCCTCTGCGGCACCCCTGACTCCACTCTGGTGGGGAACGTGGGCACCTTCCTGCTTGAGACCTCCACACAGAAGCCCTGTGGAGATGAGCGCTTGTCCCATGGGATCACCCCTGGGGGAACACCCTTTGCTTTTAAGGGTAGAGGGAGATTTCAGTTTTAATTCCCTGGCCACTTTGTCCTCACGAGCTCAGAATAATGAGCTGTGACTCTTCAGTGAGAAAACCAATGCATTTTAACATTTCTCTGAAAACATTCAGAGAAAGTCCCAAACCCATGGGGTTTTGGTTATAATTGCTGCCAGGATGATATATCCTGGAGACAGAGGAGTCTATATAAACAAAAAGATTTCCAGTAGCACAGGAAAACTGTGCAATACCAAGCTATCATCACCTTCTGATAGACAAAACATTTATAGTTTATTGTCAGGAGGACTCTGGCTAAAAAGTGCTTGCCCGAGCCAGAGCGGACTGACCTTTTGCAGTAGGCACAATAAGGCAGCGAACATCACTGAGCTGTCAGAACTTCTGCAATAAACCCAAATCCCTTTTGATAAGGGAAATCAAAAGCACACAGCTGCCCACCACCTCCTAATAATGTCCGTGACCTCAATGATGCCTTGCAAATTGGCTACATAGCTTGGGAATGAGATGCAACGCCTGCTTCCTGGCAGCAGCCTTTTGTTTTCTTCTGGATAGGTGCTTAGCAATTTCAAATTAAGTTCCACAAGCGCCAGCTCCAGAGTTGTAAGGAAGTTTTCATTTCCTATCATGCTATCCTAACATAACCTGTCCAAAGAGCCTCATCAATATTACAGCAACAAGTAGCTTGACAAATTTCTCAGAAATAACAGGCATCCACTCTGCTTCACGCTCTGCGTTTAATACTATACTGGATATTTTAGAAATACTGGGAATATAGTTGTCTAGTTGAAAGCATGTAGTAACAAGATAAATGTTTTGTCAATCAAGAGTCAAAGTGCAGGTTGCTTACTTCTAGCACATTGAGTCACTGCCTAATAAAGACAAAAACCCAGAGAAGGCTCCAAACAAACCTGAAATGGGTACAATTGCTGTTCCCTTTGTATTATGTGTATATATATATTAAAAACAAAACAACACAAGAAAATCACTGTATCACATTACGCAGTTTAGTAACTGGTCCTTGAATATACCTAGCTTACTGCAGCATCAAAAGCAGCAATCCATTAAAATCTCTTGCTTGATTTGCACTATAAAAAAGTGACTCTTTTTAATTCACAAAGGTTTGTTAAAAGGGGGAGGATAAAGAAAAGAGAATGCAAGGAAAAAATGAAACCAAGCCAAATAATGCAAACCCAGGTGGGACGTCACTAGTCTTGAGTGGTGGTTTTTGAAATGCATGTCTGTATTCAGAACCAGCGTCTTGGTGGCTAAGCCACAGCACATGTGTACAGGTGCCAGCTCTAAGGGGGTTTAAAATCAAAAGGAGCTTTAAGCCTTTTGGGTTTCACTGCTATTTCAACTGCTCTAAACAGTTATTTAAACATTAGAGTTCCACAGGTCCCTAAAAGCTCCCCAGTGCTCACTATGTTGGGTGGCTCTGTGTCTTCCTTACACCCAAACGCCTTCCTGTGTCTCATTCATTCCTCCACCAACATGGAGGACCTTTGCAAGGTCATCCTGAGCCCAAATAATTTTGTTGAATAACTGGATATGACTCCTCTCCTTAAGAAATAAATACAAATTCTGTATCCAAAGAGGATGAGGGTTCTTCCATGTGTCTTTTATTCAGGAAGTGAAATCCTGAATAGAAGGCAGGCCTCTCTGTTTCCCATTTTTTGCTGGCAAAGTAGAAAATTCTCCACTCAGCACACAGATTTGCTGCAGTTTGCTTAGACACCAAGTCTCCATCTGTTCTGTCAGGGTCGTAAACCTCTTGCTGTGGGTCTGGGTTCTGCTAGTCCTTTGCCTCCCTTGCCTTCTTTCCTTATCTGAGGATAAGAAATGAAGTGAGGATAATAGCATTTTATTGCTGCACAGCAGGACTGCGAAGGTAATTAAAGATTCCAAGGTTGGAGTAAAGGGAGAAGTATATGTTCCCTAGATGCATTTATTTTCATTTAAAAATGTAAACCCCAAAGATGACTGTAACAATACATGTTTCCCTCCTCCACCCTGAACAACCGAATCCATTTACCTGGAGTTTGAAGAAGTTACAGCACAGCAAATCCTGTTTAAAAACAAGGCCCTCCTCTCTCCCTTTTTACTCCCATCTTACCGCTTTACAAAGCAGAACTCCAGACACTTTGTGAGTCACATATCACTACCAAATAAGTAGCAGTCATTGAATGGTGCCTCATAAAGGAGGCAGGAAACAGGAAAAGCTCAAAATAAAGCTGTTTGTAAATTAAAGAACTAAGGGGAAGAATGGATAGGAAATGAGCCCCCTATTTTTTCTTCAAAATTATTCTGATTAATGAGGAGAAAGATCAATAGCCTATCTGCAGCTGCCATGGGGAAGACAGGGTGACAAGTGAATCCAGACCCATGTATCCCTGTGGTGCCAACACATTGCATTCTGCACAAGCTCCGTATAATGAGCTGCAGGGTGAGATTTCATGCGACTGCACTACTTACCTGGCTGTCCATTCAGTTCCTCATTATAGCTCGATGTGATCAGTTATAGGGTACCAAAAGGAGAAAGGTATGGCATGTATTTGGGAGTAGTCAGGAAAAGGATTGCTTTCATTCCTGCAACACTGTTTTCCTCCTGCTGTAACAGAAGTCCCATATACTTCAAACTTCCCTGGGCACTGCTGCTGCATGCAGCTCCAGAATCATGTGTACCATTTCCACAAGTCGTGGCAACACCTGGGCCCATGGTCTGATGCGAAGCATACTGGAAGCAGCAAAACATTCCCACTGACATTTTTGGATTTTGTTTTTTTAATCAGCCCTTAAATGAAGTGCCTCCGATACTGCTGCTTCCTTTATTAATGTTTGGTTTGGGGACTTCATAATTACGTTTAACAGCTTTTGTAGGCCAGCAAATTCCTAGGCAAAATGACCTGGCAGGCTGCTGAGGTGATTTCCACTGGTTTTGGAGTGCTGTGTAGGGAGAGAATGGCTGTTATTTGGATGGAGACCCTGGATGAAACAAGAGAAGGCATCATGCTCCCATCCTCTTTGGCTTGCCTCAGTGACAGGGAGAAAGTATCCAGCACTATTTCATTAAGGTCTTGGCATGTTCCTTAATGGCACTTGTGGTAGTTACAGGCACAAAGGAAGCACATATCCCCTGTCGCTTTTCCCATCTGCGGCCATTCATTTGCAGATCAATCCACACTGGCATGGAAGAGGGGACACTGATGCTGGGCTTCAGAGATTACAGCAGAGGGATGCTCTGAGGGCCAGTGCAGAGGCACAGAAGGGGGCTGTATTTTTGAACATCCCTTAGTACCCCCGGCCCAGAAATGCTATCACAGTTGACCCGCTCCAGGTTCTGCAGAGAGCTGATGGATACCAGCACTCAGATGCAGTTAGGGGGCGATTCCTCCTTTCTACAGCAACTGGGAACATACAAAGCAACACACAGAGTGAGGCTGGTGCCAGAAACTATTACAGATACACACTTGTAAATGAAAACTCTGCTTTCATTGCCAGTTCTCCAGAAGACATGGACTCCTTTCTGGCATTACCCTGCTTCAAATGGGGGGTGATCAAAGCGCTATAAATACATACAACATTTAAAAGTTCTTCATGTGAGTATTTGTGAAATCAAGAAAAACAGCTACACAATGCTCATGTTTAGACTTGCTGAGGAAAATGCTTTTATTCGGTAGAGGACTGTATCTTTACATGTGGGCTTAAGCTGCTCCTAAAATTGGCTCAGGCTGCCACAAAACAACAGCTTAAACCAATCAAATTGCTGTCTGCTGCAATCCCACCTGTCTTCCCACCCCTGGTTGCACTTTCTCTGTCTTCTTCCTTATGCCAGCTCTCGTGCTTGTCTAGCCCTGTTCTGAGTCATTTGGGAATGCAAGTCAGACACACACCCTCAACACCCAAAACCCCGTCCACGTTCTACCATTTATCATGCTTGAGTGACTCATCACCAGGTCAGATGCACACCACACACTTAGTTTCTGCAAGGTCAATAAATTGAATCAGCTCACCAAGGGTCCTCACCATCATGGAAATGCATGTCTGGAGGTGAGAAGGGCTGCTCCCTTTCAGCACCAGGGAGCCATTAGGTCAGCTAAGTGGTGCCGTCAAGCCGTACCCTCAGGCTTCTCCATGCATTTGAATGCCTGTTACCCTAAGACCCGGCCTACAGAATTGGAGACAAACCTCTACACTGAAGAGAGCAAGACACCCACTGCAGCGAGGAGCTGAGCAACCCTTCCCTGCGCATGCTCTAGCAGCCTTGGTTACTCCTCCTAGCAGCTGTCCTGCCTGGTCATTCTAATAGCCCAGTTTTAAGATGAGGCTACAAAGGATTAAGTTAGATCTTTCGGGAAGAGATGTAGGTCAATTTAAAGGAAATTCAAAGACACTGAAGTAGCCAGAACCTAATACAAATAAATGGAAAGGGGAAGAAAAATAAAAACAAAGAAGAAGCAAAGCGCTACAGCAGGAAGACAACTGAGACTTCCAACAGGATACCCTCTCCACAGTGTCGATTTATGAGTGTTTTGTGACATAGATTCTTAAATATGAGGATAAGTGCTCATCTATAATGAAGTTTTCTGCATACATTATATAGCACTGTCTCTTCCACATTTCATATATAGCTGGTTGTACCTATAAATAGAAATGATGCCTCATGTACATTATCATATATTACAACCTCTGATGATGTGGTAAAAGAGAGGAAATGAACAAGGGAAGTGGTGTTCTCCACCAGAGCATACAAACTTCACAGGGCCCTGGTAAGTCAGTTTCACTGCTGTGAAATAGTCCAAAAACATGTGGAAAGTAAAATAATGATCAAAGAGACAGTAAACTGATGGGTTTGTTGCATGACACTTAATAAAAGACCAAGTACTCTTGTGGACAGGCTAAAAGACCAAAAAGAATCCTTGCATGCTTAAAACCAAAGTATTACACAAAGTGTCATGGAAAAAGTAGGGAGAAGCAGAATAAACAGGTCAGAGCAGGTCTGTTGGGAAATGCTGGGAGGAGGATGACAGGGGATTCCTGCAATGCTGAGGCCAAAGCCAGAATTGAGCCCTGACTTTCTGCAAGAGATGGGAGGTCAGGGCTAGAACTGCTGATCTCTTTCCTTTTTCACAATATATCACCTTTGTGTTAGATTTCTTTTTCTTCAAAAAAGAAAGAAATCCTTCTTCATTCTCACACATTTTACGAACAGAGGAAATATCTTCACCACTTGTTCTCATCAGTTTTTTTCTTGTTTAGTATTTCAGCCTGACCACTGTGCCTACAGTTGTGACTGGCAATACAATTAAAGATAGATTTGATGGCATCCTCGCAGACAAGAAGTGTTTTAATTAAAGTGAAATTTGTTGTTTATTGTACAGTAAGCCAGGAGCCCATAGTGAATAGACAAAAGTAATCCTTTTGGTAGGAAAAATCAGTGCCATGTCTAAGAGATGTGAAAATTGAGGCTTAATTCTTGGCTCTATCAGATTTCCCATGGAGCCCATTACTTTGGGCCAAGAGCATGTTTTGACTTGCCTTTTGGAAGACGTGAACAGTTCAGTCTCAGCTCCCTGGGAACTTGCTTGCTATTTTCATTAGGAAGGGCAGAGCAGTACAGAGCCCAAAGGAGGCTCCACACTGCTTAGCATCAGGTCCACTTCCTAGTTATCTCCACAATAGTAAAACTCAGAGGTCAGTCATTAAAGGCCAAGATAGATCTGAGCTAGCCAGGGTTACATGGAAAACCACGAGATTTATAAAAAACAGTTCCCTCTCTCATCCTGTTAGGGCTCAAACAAATAGCAAAACTTGCTTTGACTTCACCAAGACAAAAGCTAAAGCCTCCAAGTTTTCTTAGTCAACTTCAGCTAATTCTCATCAGCTTTGAAAGTAGTATGGTTTTGCGCAATGCCTGATTCATTGTGGAAGCAGCACATGGAGAGAGAAAGAATGCTAATGAATCAGTTCCTCCAAGACAGAAATATCACATACAGGCATTTCAATGCCAGGTAAGAAGCATCCCCTATTGAAGTTGTGCAATGCTTTTCATTTTAATACTGTATTATCACTTGCTTCACCTTGTCAACTTTTACCACTTAGTCTGAAAGCTCTCAGTGGATGCCACAAGTTCATTGAGAAGATGCTTTTTCTGGTTTTATCCAAAGCATTTCTCTTTTTTTTAGCTTTGGTAGGAAAGAAGGAAAGAAAAAAGATCTTTAACATTAACAATGTATATTCCTCCACAGCTGTGATGTTATACTTTATTTTTGGAGTCCAATAAAACAATTAAGTGTGACCTATATTGAAGAGATCAGAACACTAAAGTTGTCACAGGAGTGACAGTGTAGTCCTTCTGTTAATGAGTTCACCATAACTGAGTGAGAAACATTTAGGCAGAGGATCATTTACACAAGAACTGAAGTTGATACAAGGCCACCATTATGTCCCAATGGTCATCTCTCTTTTGATTCAGATTTAAAAGTTACAGTGCTTTACATGTCTCTCACACTTTCTGGGAGTGTCCTTTAAGCTGCATGTAAATCTCTGCCATTTACCACCAGCTTTCACCTGAAACAGAAAATATATCCTGTAGTTCTCTCAACTGTCACCTAAGAGCCAAAGCACCTCCAGAGGCTTCAGTTACTGGAACAAACCAGCCTTTTATTTTGCGAAAAGGCTCATACACAAAAAGAGTCATAATCCTTTCCCTTTTCTCCCCTCCACTGCATGGGAGGTCGGAAATGTTGATACCCACAGAAAGTCACCTCCCAGACAAGTGTAGGAGGAAGCCAAGAGCGGAGCAGAGCTGGCTGCCTGTCCTGTGACCACCTGTCAGCTGGACAACATCCCCCCAGCATCTGGGCAGCTGCAGCATCTCCCGGAGTGACAAAAGGCATCCCTCCTTCAGCATGATGCCCTCTAAGGTGACCCGAGGCATGCAAGCCTGCAAACACAGGTGACACTGTTGCCTACACACACACTGAGAATACATGGTTTTAACTGGAGCCAGCTCAGGAAGAACAAGCACACGTTTAAGCTCAGAGAGCCAGTCTAAAGAAAGAAAGAAAGAGTCTAAAGAGAAAGAAAGAGAGAAAGGGAATCATGACATTAGGCAGCTTTCCCTAACCTCAAGTAAAAGTACTGGCTCTAATTGTTTGTCTAGCGTCCCAGTTTTCAGGTAGTCTCCTATGCCTGACCTGGTCAGCACACAATGTCTTACCCCCTACCCACTCCCCCTCCAGCTCCCACCTCAGGGGCTGCCTGTGGTGGCCATCAGCCCTTGAGGACAGGCCACTGAAAATCTCTGCAGCTCACTCCTCCGCTGCCAGGTTCCTTCCTCCTGGCAGAGCGGAGCTGCTCACAGCACTAGGGCCAGGCTGAACACCACACAAATCAAAACCCCTCTTTGCTTATGCTACTAATGACAGCTTAGATTACTAGCACTTAATTGAATTTACTTTTCAGTATGCTTTTTATATTTTGTTTTTCTATCAGCCGAGACAATAAAAATCAATTCCTGCAGGGCAATTTCATTTAGGTTTATACGATGTTTTATATTCAGATTTTCAATGCTGCAGCATTTAAGTGGTAAACCTGTGGAGGACTATTTTTTAACTACTTCTATGAAATTAAAGCAGACACATACTGAGGGTAGACACTTTAACAGGCAAAATGCTTTAAAAACAAATAAATACAAAGGAAAAACAATATCCTGGAGAAAAGTTATTTGGCCTACTGAAGCAGATTCATTTGAGAGATATCATATATGTGCAATAAATACAGTTACATGTATAAATATTTGGAGGATTGGAGACATAGATAAATATTTATTTATTTATTCAGTTATTTATTTTGCTGAGATTTACATTAGATTTGATACAAAATACTGTGGGGATACCATGGGTCTTGTGGACTGTCACTCCTGCTTAGGCACAGTGGAACAGTGTGAGAGCCCCAGTAGGGACTAAAGGAAGACATCTCAACCATGAGCTATCACGTTACCACTTTGCCGGAGAACTATTCACTTTAATATATTTTACTTTTCCCAAAGGATTTAATAAAGATCTGGAGACATATATTTTTTTTCTCCCTTGCTGATAGAGATTCTTTTTTCTCCCATTTCTCTCCTGCTTTCTGGGAGCAGGAGTGCTTATTTGGAGGAACAGGCCTTTAAAAGACAAGTATTTGGTGTTAAGAAATTCAGCATGGGAAGTGATTTTACTTTAGCAACTTTAAATATTTCTAATAGTTTTAATAATTTTAATTAGGCTGTGTAATAATATGTATGAATTAGTTTTCCATAAGTAACAAACATTTTAATAGGTCTCCAAGCCCTCCACCCCACCCCCCCCTGCTGGAACAGGGGAAATCCCTAGACTTCAGTGCTGTGAACTCTGCGTCTTGTGAAAGTGGCTCGTTCCTGTTTTGCCAAGGTGTAGTGCAACACTAGACAGGGAAAAGATGCTCTGTACTTGGTGATAATGATTTATGACTGTAAGGTGACATTTTGATGCTTAATTCACTCATTTGGATAAGTTTACTTCTGCTAGATCTACAGAAAGTTTCTGCTGACATTCCCCCCCCCCTCTTTTTTTATTTTTTTTAATTACTGAATGCCTCACCATCAATTTACATTCATGTTATTTCCTTTGTTTTACCTTCTGCAGTGCTGGAACCCTCCTCATGGGTGGCACTGCGGAAGGTTGTGATCGCACCTGCCATCATGCTGTTTGGGGCACTTAGGGATTGAACCAAATCCTCTTCAGTCCTGGAGGTGCCATTGTGTGTCCAATGCAGGCACATGTATATGTACAAAACATGCACCAATGCACACAATATTGCATATATATGTACATAGACATATATATATGTATACACTCTCAGGTGGGCTCGTGTCTGATTTTTAAGCTGGGTCTCATGACTCTGAGTTTTTCCTCATAAGCACCTCTGCCCTTGCCCTCTGTATTGCCTCTCCTCCAGGCCCATATTGCTCTGCACACAAGTCTTGAAGGCAGTAGTGGGATGAAGGAGGCCCTGGGCTGAAGGTCACAGAGCTGTGGCCAACAGTTGTCCTCTCTCCTGCCACACTGAGCCTGGCTTAAAATAATACAGGAAAAGGATTTATAAATAAGAACATACGCACCATTACCCTTCAAAATACATTCATCCATTGGCTTGATATAACCTACAAAAAGGCAGGGTACCCTCTGCAAATAAGGTCCAGCTGTTGGGGTAAGCATTGTGTCGCCTCAGCTCACACTGCTGCAGTTGTGGCACACGTTGGGCCTGCTCCGGAAGGAAGGAACTTCCTGCTTCTCAGTATTTTTCTTGCTGGTGATCACATCTTCCTCACTTTTTCAAAAAAATCGCCTCTAGTTCCACATGCAGGCTCCCAGGCTCAGCCCACCGGGCTCCTGTGGGCATGGCAGGCAGGAGGCAGAGTGGGTGGGAAGAGGGGAGGAAAGGACAAATGCAGAGAGGCAGGGGATGATGTTTTTGTTTAAAAAAAGACAAGAAAAACCCTTTGCACCAAAAAAACCCAGGAAGGGTTTCCTAACATTGCTTCTCAAGGCCCACAATTGCCAAAGCTGTGCTGTGAACATCAAGCAGTGCTGCTGGAGTGGTGATAGTCCTGTCCTTGACTGAAGATCAGTCGCACAGGAGAGCATTACCTATTGTCAGTTTTGGCTTTACACGTGGCTTCTGAATTCTGGAAAAACCTTTTTGGTTCTCTGTCAGGTTGAATTTGAACACCCCAGAGTGTGGTGGTACTACCTCCCAGGGGTCTAAGTGAGTGGGGGAGGAGGGGAGGGAGGGCTGGTCCCCTCAGCCCCTGGGAGCAGCAGTGTATTTGCTCAAACGATTCAGCATCCTGCAGCTAGCAGAGTGGATTTTGACCTAAGGGAGATGCTGCGGCATGTATAGATTGCTGGAGGAAATCAGTAGTGCGTGAGTGCAGTGTTTATTTCTGTAATTATTTTCCTTTTCATTTCCTCCTGGGGTTTGACTGCATTTCTTGTCCTTCTGCATCTAGAGTTTCGGTCCCACCCTTTGAATATTAGACAGTTATCATACCTAACAGCTCCAGCCAGCACATTAGGTGGGCTCAAGTGACTGCTGTCATTTTTTGTTTGCAGGCTTTTCTCAATTTTTTATAAAAATTGAAAGAAAAAAATTACAAACAGGATTATGCTTTTTAAGACAAGTAAATTCACAGACCATTATACTACACAAGTAGTAGAGTCTTCTTCTTCCACTAGAAAACTATTGATTAAAGTTATTCAAATCTATATTTATTTAAATAGATAAAACGGCAAGTTTACACAGTAATGAAATATAGTATTTCATGAAATAGAAGAGAATGAGATTATTCCTTTAAGCCTATCAATTATTAAATTATCATAAAAACATATGTGTATAAATAATTCCATGAGCCTTTTTGATTAGATTACTTTGATGTGACAGAGCACGTTTTGATTACTCTTTGCTTCTTTAAAATAAGGATTTAAATTCTAAGTAGATTTCAGGAAAATTTTCTTTTAAAACTGCAGCAAGAGGTAATGAGTGGACATCACGAAGCAGAACAGGAAACCGGAGAGACTTTAATTCACACAATTATTTTCCTGTGTGAAAGATTATAAAGTTCCCACAACACACAGTTTTTTGAGCAAGATTCATTTGAATCATCAGATAAGTAACATTCAGGGCATTTAATACAAACCGTTTTGCTACTGCTTACAATACTCCTCCTAGAAGTCCAATGGAGAGCGCTGTTGTGAACTCTTGAGACCAGGAGATCTGCAAAGCGTATTTGTGCCTTAGCATAAGTTCTCGGCACCGAGAGCATTAACTGCTCTTTCGAACGAAGGAGCATAAAGTAGGTTTTCATCCCTCTCTTTTTGGAAGACAGCAGCAAATTCAGGCGCTGGGGTGTGCTTTCTCTTCCTAAGTGAGATGTCAGCGCAGCACAGTGAGACAGCGATGGGCTGCAAAGAGCCCGAAGCAGAGGTGATTTGGGTGTTTGGTGTGTTGGTAGGCTTAGCAAGGGGGTTATGTCACTGAGGCCTCAGTGAAGAAGCAGATTTAGGAACTAGGAAGTAGCAGAGAGGGAGCAGGGATGAAGCTTGTATGTGGCCCAAAGGAAGAAGGAAGCAGGATTTTTGCAGGTCCTTGGTGTTGAGGAGTGGTAGCTAGAGAAAGGCTCTTATTAATTGAGAGGTATCTGAGAAATGTACATGGGAAGAGTTAGAAGATGGGCAAGACGGCAGTTCAGCTTTGGTATAAGCAAGGTGTTTCCAAAGCATGATGGGCACTTTTTGCAGTCTATGACAAGGGGAGAAAGGAGTGGGGCTGCATTGAAATCCCTGTGGTAGGAGCTCCATTCATGTGAAGAGACTCTATTCAGGCCTTGCAAAGGCTATGAGTCAACTGCAAAGAAAGAAGGCATTTCACAGAAACTGAAGTGTGACCCTTTGTTTTCTTGACCTCAAGGTCCTCAGCAACACAAAAGTGGACCTCAGGAGCCCGATTCTGCAGCAACAAATGCCTGTTGTGAGTGAGTGTATTTGAGGAGCAGTGACAATAAGGAATGACCCGAGGTGCTTGTATCCAGCCCTTGTTTCCCAAGGGACTGCCAAGGGGGGAGGCCTGTGTGCACCCTGACAGAGGTGGAGGAGATGAGAGTGCGGGGAAGCTCTTCCCAGTGGAAGCGTTTCCCTCGAAAACCTCTCCTGAAATGCATGATCTGACTATCCACGGTTACTACTGGAACACCAGGACAGTGGGTTTTTGTTTTTTTGGGTTTTTGTTTTTGATTCAGTTCTGCAAAACCTATAGAAGTAAATACTGCTTTTACTTAGCCATTACGTGAAGTGGGATTTTTCTGATTTAGGGCTAGCAAGGGATTAGGGTGGTTTAGTAGCCTTGTCTTTATTTCAATCTTCCATTAGCCTGTGACTACCTTCTTTCACAATCAAAGTAGACATGAAAGGGATTTTTTGCTTTGCGCTTTTCATTATCCCGAAGTGCTGCAGGTCCCTATTAAAGTCCATGATGGAATTAGGGTGCAGAATGATGGATTTAAAGGTATCATAAAACTCTTCCTGGTAAATAGTAGTCCCCAAATGTATTCCAGTTGTGACCTGAGAGAGGCTGCTAGAGGCATCCCAAGCAGCCATGCATTGGCTCTGCAGATCGTTTGAGCTGAGGAAATGCATTTGCATATGGATGTCATGCTAAGGAGGCAGGCCAGCCCGGATTTCATTACTGCTAATGACGTGTGTGGGAGAAGTGATTTAGTTTATAGCCAGTGCCAGGCGTGGCACAATGAGGAAGTACTTAATTCATACAAAGCTCTTTCTTGTTTCCAAGACCTAAAAATCAGAGGATTTCTTCGAGAAACTCTGGGAAGCTCAGTGTTAGGTGACATGGTCTTGTTAGCACCAGGGGAAGAACAGAGCTGTGATTGAGATGATGGAAGGGGGGGAGAAGGAAGCTTCAAGATGTCGCATTGATGTCATGGAGGAAAGGATAGGAAGAGAAATGAAAGGGAATGAAAAGGAGAGGAGAAGAAAGAGCAGCTGAGGATGGAAAACCAGCAGACAGAGCTGGCTCTGCAGGAATTGTGGCTGCCAAGGCTGGACAGTCGGACTTTGGAGGTGTCAGAATATTTACTCCAAGTCCTTGTTTTAGTCCGCCCAACTCAAAATGCAGGCAAGTACATTGGACCTGGGGCAAGACATCCAACTTCAGAGACAAGAGAAGTTTCTGAGAACTGGAAAGGAGATAAGGTTCCTGAGGATAATGCTGGGGATGGAGTAACTGAGAGTTGCTGCACTACCTGAATCATCTCATGGCATCCTCATACTTCAGTGGAGTCGCCTCTGCTTTTCCTGCCTCAGTAGGCACTGCCTCAGGCAAGGGGGAGCAGATGGGACCCTGGGGGCACGTTCTGGGCATGTACTTGGGGGACAAAGGAATTACTATGCTCAGACAATTTCAGGAAGAGCTATTTGAACTGGGATCAGTATCTTGGGTGGCCTCTCAGCTGCGAGTAATGAATCAGTCAAGCAGAAGAAAGCTGCCAGAAAGAAGGAAAGGGTGAATGAGAAGGAGTAAGTCAGAGGGATTAATGACAGAGATAAGAGAGCCAGCGAGAGGGAGCATGCTGTAACAGCATGCTGAAAGAGCAGCTCAGAGCAGGCACTGCACCCAGAGCATACCTTGAACCAGGATTTAAAAGGTTGAGGACCTTGAAGAGGGGCCCAATTTTCAGCATTATGGGACCTGAGACCTCTGGTCTTTTATACTTACACAGTATCATTGCACAGGGTAAGAGGGAAGTAGGGCTGTGAGCTGCTGCCTGTTATTTGGGCATGGGCTATGACTGTGTATCCATCTGCAGCTCACAATATGAAAACCTGAAGAAAGACCTTTGAAGAAGAACAATTCCTGCCTTATTTATGGCACAGCAGCTGGTTTTAATAGATTTTAACTGCTTGGCTGCAATCACACACATTGCATGTAATCAAAAGGGTTATGAGCTGCTAAAACTCACTCCTGGAGCAGTCTGGAAATGCTGTGTTTGGGAATATGGGATTTTTTGGGTACCTTAATTTAAGCTACGTTGTTCTGGAATTTTCTGAAGAGGGAAATCAGCTGGTGAGCCGGACAGGGGGATATGAAAGCCACTTCAGTAATTAATGTATGGCTCACCACAGTTTGGAGATGACTTTGACTTCTCCTTTATCTGAGTTGAACTCTGACATTTAGATGGAGTTACTGGAAATTAAATCGTTTCCTTGATATTGCAGTTGAATTCAGAAAAGTTGTGAGGTGTCTTTAAAAACGAAACCCAGTTTTAGCATTTGTGTGTCCCATAGAAAATACTGAGATTTGCTGAAGTAGTGGCCTTTTTGTGCTGTTTTAGGACAACTGTATGCTATAGAATATGTTTTACTATGCATGAGTCATTTAAATGATCTTCATAACCAGTTGTAGGAGGGCAGCACGTGGACTTCACTGTCTAGAAGAAGTTAGAATGATGATTTGGCATAAAAGAAGAAGCAGGAATCAGCTAAATATGCAGCAGATCTGAAGAACAAAGGTAGGACAGAAAAATGTGCAATATTTTGATGTAGGAAAAAGGAGAAAAAGAGACAAAGCCAATACATTATTGCTGGCAGACTGAGTTCTGTTGGGGATGGTTCATTTCTCCTCAGTGACAACAGCAGGTTTCAAATAACACTTCGTATTTCCCAGGTTTAGCAGATGAAGGAAAAGAATTACTTGGGACACAAATATAGCAGATTTGCAAATAGAGGAGAATGTTTTATGGCCAGACTTGCAAACATTTGGCTCCTGCAGATGCCAGAAGACTCTGCATCTGCTTTAATCAATGTGGGTTGATCCTTTCTGATTATTTCTTTGAGATTCCCGTGGTTCTTAAGGCAGTAGTTTTATATTGTCTAGGACAAAGCCACCATTCAGCTTCACACAGAGGGCAATTTACCTGCAAATTCAAACTGTACAGCTTTTGATCGGTAAGGAAGCCAAGCAAGAGCTGATTAACTGAGAATAGACATTTATTAAGAATTCTGTGATTCCCCCTTGAAGGTATCCCAGCTGTCTTTCAGTTACATCTTCATTAGATACAATAGGCTCTTCTGTTTATAATGACTTCTTTATATTTTGGCAACCCCCCAAAAAAACATAGTAGGAATTAAAGACTACTTTTTCAAGTAGGTTTAAAATGTACCTGGAAAATTACTGCATTATGCTCAGCTGAGTGTAAATAAAGGCTGCAGAGTGGCAGACACTTAAAGTAATTCATAAGAAATCTGAAACTGCCCACTAATTGCTGTCTCAGGGGATACAGGTCTTTTATGGCAGGAATCTCTTCAGCAGATGGGATAAGAGAAGAAGCAATGCAGTTACTGTACTGGGCAAGATGCAGTTGTTCTTTTTAATCCTTCTATCTCTTTGTTGTATTTTTACAGCAGAAAGGTTCCCTTCAGATGTGGAGGTACTTCGCAGCAAGTTGTACGGTGGAAGCAACTTCCAAGAGAAGCACATATAATGGTTGTCCTGAGAAGGTGTTTTGGCTCTGAGAAGTCTGTTTTTTGTGTTTTGTTTTATTTTTAGACTGCTATCGTTCTCTCATGTCTGTATTTAGGATCTGTTGGCTTCAAAATGTTGTACGGCTGGGCTTCTAAACAGTTGGCTCCTCCAGACACCAGAAGATTCTCCATTTGCTGTGATCAAAAGCTGTTATATACTACTTACAACAAAGTCAACGTTCAGCTTCTTTTCACACAGTGGACAACTCGCCAGTTGATTCAAGCTGCATGACTGTTCAGTCATTAACAAATGGCTGAAAGAAAACCAAATCAGCCTGGAAATGCTGAGCAGCACAGAGGTTGGCATAGAGGCCCCATGGTGTCACCTTGACTGCTTTAGTTTTCAGGATGGTTGGATTGGGTTGGAGTGTAATGGGATTTGTCTCCCTGTATCTTTATTCTGTCCCTATTGTAATGTATCTTCTTTAAGATAAGATCTTTAAACATAAGAGGCAAGGAGAGAGGGGAGAGGGCAAGGAAGCACTGTGTATAGCATCTGTAACATTTAATTATATGAGACAGGGATTTTCCAGTATGCCTTGCAACACAAAGAACATTTAGATATCAGCATCACAGTATATATTTTCTAAATCACAACACCCACACATTTCCTTAGCCAAGTAGAAGTTTTCCTTCTATGGCTGCATATCTAAAATTAGCCCGAAGGTCAAATCTGAATAGAAACACCCTTGCCATTGAACGTGCTGGGAATGATTGGTGCAATGGGCTCAATTTTCCCATCGAAAACCTTCATTTATTTTTTACAATTAAAGAGCTTGGAGAAAGGCAAAATGAGGCCTGCTATATAAAATCATCGTCAATATTCTGCTTTCACTGCAAGGCTATTTTTATAGCCAACTATTTTAAATGTAACAAGATGGATACAGTGAAACCATAGTATAAAAGATCCAGCAAGAGGCTTCAGAATAGCTGAGCTGAGCACCGGTGTGCGAAAGAAAGGCCTTAAAATTTGGAAGATGTTTGTATATGAAAGATATACACAATGAAGAAGTCTAAGTTAAGAAATGCATCGTTGAGGAGAAATTAATAGTTTAGGTCTAAAATAGCTGCTTAACCTGCAGTTGTATTATGTGAGGACTATGCAGCCTATACTGCACAAACACGAAAGCACTGTCTTGCAAGAAGTGCATTTATCAGCCACAGTGTTTTATTGAGTGCTTTAATAATACAAGTGTACATCAACTGATCCACAGTCAAAAGTGGCAGGTCCCTAAGAAATTTACAAGCACTTTTTTTTTTAAGTAAATCAAAATACATATTAATTTGTTCAATGCAATAGCCTTTTGTGTGGGAAACAGAAGGCTAGTGATAAATACAGTCTTAGTAATGCACAGTGATTCTTGATTTTAAGCTTTTATACAAAACTTGTTCCCAGTAGCATGCACCCACCATTAAAGACTTCAGTACAAAAAAATAACCCTAAACACTACATTTAAGTAGAAACGAGATATATTTCTGAATTTGTTTTCCCCAAAACCACATGAAAGAAAAAAACCCCACACATTAATACAAAGCTTTGTGACAAAGCTCTATACTATTACAGCTCCAACATTCTTTGCACTGATAACCAAAATTCCCTGTCTACATTTGAGGGAAACAACTTTCAAGTTAACAGAACAAAAAAACCCAAAACAAATAAAAATAAAAACAAAAAGAAAGTAAGGACAACCTTTTGTCACAAAATGGTTCAAAATTTAATAAAAAATAAGAATGAAGGGAAGGGCTATTGATGCACTTAGTGAATGTGCTTGCACAGGTCCAGCAAATCCTAGAGTAGCTTCCTATGTGGCATATCGCTTGGTCCACTGTCTGGCCATTCTGTCGTGCTCTGCTCTGTTAGTCATATACTGAGTGGCAATACTTCCAACCAGGGGGTCAGCTGAAAAGGAAACACAAGCCATGAAATACTCGTCAGCCTTGGAAGGACAAAAAAAAGCTATTCTTTGATCCAGATTCATTCAGTTCTCTTAGGTTTAACTGTAAGAACAAGGTGTCTACATGTACTAGTCCTGTTTTGAAAGCACTCATGCATACAGGAAGAAAGGAAGAAGATGGAGAGGAGTTGGCTGGCAATCAGCTAGACATTTCTGGTAAACATATAACTAAAACAATTTTCTAAAATTCTGCCTCACAAACAAATGTTCCAGTAATTTTATTTTGAGCTAGAAGTTGCTTTCAGGTGATAGGAATAAACATTCTATGGCATTTTTTATGGTATCAGACTCCCACAAATATCTACACTAACACCTAAGAAGAGGATGGGCTCTAATTGTATTAACAGGTTAAATGTTTTTTTGGTTTTTTAAATACTTTTAGTTTTGAAGCATAAAGAAAGATCAGGAATTACAGCAGCAAGTACTGTTTTCAAAGCAGTAAAAGTTAATTCCAAACTTTGGGAATTAGTATTTAATTTATGGGATCTTTCTGAGCATGTATATGGCCAGAATGCTGCATGCTTTGAATGAAAATCAAAATGAAGCAACAACCTGAAAAAGTATTTTTGCATTAATCTGGATCTACAAATTACTTCACAAATAATGAAACAAAAACAAGCAGCCTGCTAAGAAAAATAAACCAAGATAAGACTTTCCCAGAAGGTACTGTATATCATCACCATTTTTCTCTTCTGAGTTTAAAGCAGACAAAATGTAGAGCGATTTTCCCTTTTTCGGGGAACCCATACTTTTGATATTTCTCCTGCAATAGTAAATTTTCTGAGATTGTACCACCACACGGTGTGAGTTCAGAAGCACTGATACCATGTTTTTTCCTGACTTAGGACAGATGAACATGACTTCTTATAAAATTGAGTGTGACATTTGCACTATTAACCACTGAAATCCCAGGACTAGATGTCAGGCCTTCCTCAAAGCACAGTAAATCTGGGGTTTTAACAGGTTAAATGTTTTTTTGGTTTGTTTGTTTGGAGAAATATGTTGATTTAACAAAAAATCAATTGATTGGCTTACTGCCAACATTACTGAATAATATCTAATGAAAAAATATTTTCATACATTTAGGAAAATCCCATGATTTGAATCTTAAATTTGTATCTACCAAATTAGCAAGACAAGTTATCACTGTGACTGTGGTGTACTAAGTCCCTGTAGTCTCAGTCCTGCAAACACTTAGTGCATATCCTTACCTTTAATATCTTAATATGTCCAGAGGAGGTCACTGAGACTTGGGCTTTGCTAGTTTTACATGCATGAGTATTAAAGAAGCACACCTGATCTAAGTTCCAATTTAAAAGTTTCACACTAGAAAGTTTATCACCTTTAACTCCTTGACCAAGGAGAAGAACTATGTAGGGGGTTACTGGAAGGATTTTGTTCTGTGCAAATGGGAGGCTA
Source organism: Aegotheles bennettii (assembly GCA_013398125.1). Classification (NCBI taxonomy): domain Eukaryota; kingdom Metazoa; phylum Chordata; class Aves; order Caprimulgiformes; family Aegothelidae; genus Aegotheles; species Aegotheles bennettii. Next base: position 137,994 of record VZRW01009348.1, on the reverse strand, counting down.
ACAGTCTACGAGTATTTAAGGAGTGCAAAGTTGTTCATGTCTGGAATGAGGTTTGAGAAGCACTGCAGGGTGAATGAGCAACTTGGGCATTGGGAAGGGGCAACATTTCTCTTGACAAAAAATTTAGGGAGTAGCTGCAGGGAAACCTTGTCCTAGTGTAATGTAGCTCAGGGATCACAGAATCACAGAATCCTAAGGGTTGGAAGGGACCTCGAAAGATCATCTAGTCCGACCCCCCTGCCAGAGCAGGGTCATCTAGAGTACATCACACAGGAACGCATCCAGGCAGTTTTTGAATGTCTCCAACCAAGGAGACTCCACAACCTCTCTGGGCAGCCTGTTCCCGTGCTCTGTCACTCTCACAGTGAAAAAGTTTCTCCTTATATTCACATGGAACCTCCTATGCTCCAGTTTGCAGCCATTGCCCCTTGTCCTATCATCAGTCATTACTGAAAAGAGCTTGGCTCCATCATCCTGACACTCACCCTTTACATATTTGTAAACAAGGATGAGGTCACCCCTCAGTCTCCTTTTCTCCAAGCTAAAGAGACCCAGCTTCCTCAGCCTTTCCTCATAAGGGAGATGTTCCACTCCCTTCATCATCTTTGTGGCTCTGCGCTGGACTCTTTCAAGCAGTTCCCTGTCCTTCTTGAACTGTGGGGCCCAGAACTGGACACAATACTCCAGGTGTGGCCTCACCAAGGCAGAATAGAGGGGGAGGAGAACCTCTCTTGA
>VZRW01009348.1:73305-136967 GCA_013398125.1 Aegotheles bennettii | reverse complement strand
CTCCAACTAGATTCTGTCCCATTAACTACAACTCTCTGACTTCTTCCCTTCAACCAGTTCTTGATCCACCTCACTACCTGATCCCCAAACCCATACTTTATTAGCTTATCTACGAGGATGCTGTGGGAGACAGTGTCAAATGCTTTACTGAAATCAAGATAAACCACATCTACCACTCTACCATCATCTATCCACCTAGTTATTTCCTCATAGAAGGCTATACGGTTGGTCAAACATGACTTACCCTTGGTAAAACCATGTTGACTGCTCTTAATGACCCCCTCATCCTTGATATACCTAGAGATAGTGCCAAGAACAAGTTGCTCCATCACCTTTCCAGGGATGGAGGTGAGGCTGACCGGTCTATAGTTACCCGGGTCCTCCTTCTTGCCTTTCTTGTAGACTGGAGTGACATTTGCTATCCTCCAGTCTTCAGGCACCTCTCCTGTTGCCCATGACTTACCAAAGATGATGGAGAGTGGCCTAGCAATGATGATGTCAGGATGAGCCTGACAGCACTGCTATGAATTCCCACACCCTCCTTAGATGTGATGCCACTGTGCAAAGAAACACTTTCACAGACCCATGGAGAAAAGAAGACTGAGGGTTGAACTAGATGGGAATCCTTGGAGCAAAATTCAATGAATGTCCTGATTTTCATGCTGTGGGGAAAGGTGGGGTTTGGCCTCTGAGGCATCTGGCTGTGATGGCTTGTAAGAATATCATGGCATTATCATCTGGAACACCTTAAGTGCTTAATGAGGTCTAGTGCGTATATAAAGTGCTGCCACTAAGACCTTTATAAAACCTTATGTGAGTCAGTGAAAAGTGATGTGCTGTAGTAAATGTTTACCCAGTTCAAATCTGAAAGTCTTTTATGTGCAGGATGAATGTCTCTGTGAAAGTGTGTCTTTCACATTGAGAGCTGTTAATCAATTTCCTTGATATATTGAAAGGGTACTGAGTATCATACTATCATCCCATCATCCCCAATCCTGGATGATAGATTACAATGTTTGGTTTCCTAGTGTGGGTTTCCATCTATATCTCCTTTTGAAAGCAAGCAAGTATTTCAACAACATACATCTTTGGAAGCATTTGGAAGGTACACTCTTGCCCTCACCTCCTCCCAGCATGGGAAGGTGTCTACTTTCTACTACATGGGGTGGGGGAATCAGTGAGAGGGGTTCTTGAGAAGAAAGTGGGGAAATTGGTTGAAGTCCAGTAATGTAGGGAACTGGGCCATTTATTTATCCATATGTTCAGGCCTTTGTCTTTGCAGTGTTTTGTTTGCCAGTTGGGGAAAGAGTGGAGGTGACTGCCTGCAAGATAGCTGAGGTCTACGTAGCTTTTGTTGTAGGTGTGTGAATTCCCACCAAGAAGTGACCTGTGAATCAACTATCATCTTGGGGTGCTTCCCTCATGTCAGTACCATCCTTCCATCAGTGTCTGCCTGCTTGCATGAAGCAGCACTGCTGAGGCAGAGGTCCTTGCCTGCCATAGCATGAGCAGGGCCAGCTGCACCCACAGCCAGCCGCTGAGCCAATGCTACTAAAAGGTGCTCTCGGTAATAACAGTAATAGCATTGTTCTTTGCAATTTGGCAGTTTGGCTATACATTTTATTGGTTATAACAATACTGGAAAAAAAAAGAACAAACTCACAGTTTGGCAAATCCACTTTCTCGTTTAAGACCCCAAATTGAAGAAACACAAAGACAGCTTTGGCCAGAGAGGCCCAGCTATTGTCAGAGGGTCTGGAGGTGTGCCGTCATTATACAGAATTATTTACAAGGACTTCAATAAGGGCTCTTCAACGGGTGTTTGAAGAGCTAGCTTATTTTAGCAGTTCCTGTGAAGCTGTAAAACCATCAGGAAACCAACAGCTTTGTTTGGGAAGTCGAGACAACTGGTGAGGTAGGAAATTTTAACTTCAGATCAGAGCCACCCGACCAGCAGCAGATGGGCCAATTTGATGCAGCACACTGCATTTGCACTGGCAGACATAAGGACAGCGTGTGAACTCCAGAAATGCAAGTGGTCTCTTTCTGCCCCTGTATGAAGCTAGGCAGCTTCAGACCCAAGCTGTATTGTCCCTGGTGGAGGAGGGAGCCAGCCAGCCAGCCCAAGGAAACAGATCTCTCACCAACTCATGAGTCACCATTGCTATGCAGTTCACAGGAATGGGCCATAAAATGGAGATTACAAGATAAATTGAAGCATCTTAATTGAAACAATTAAAATATTTAATTCCCAACATGTACAAGCTATGGTTATAGTGTCCAAGTCCTACAAAATACCAGATAGGAGGAAGAAACAATAGTTCCCATTTACTCCCTAGACTAACTAGCACATGGCTGAGCATCACTTGGTTCTCAGCTGGGCTGCACTATTTAAGGAGTATTGTGAAATCTCCATTAGTAGGGCCAAATATATATTTATAAAACAACTGCTGTGTAAACTGTCTAATTAGGAGATAAAAAGAAATACCGAATCTCAAAATTCGCAACAATACTTTTCCCATGTTTCCATTTCTCATTACGATAAAACTGTTTCTTATTTTCCATTTGTATATATCTGTGGTTTTATTCTCTATGCTAGAAATTTGTTTCCATAACTAATAAACCACTCTAGCTTTTTCTTTTATTTTTTGTTTTAGAAGTAGTATGATTCATTAGTGAACCAGGGTTCTTTTCAGAAACTCACTCTAAATGGGACTATGTCCAAATGACAACAAAACCAGGGGATCAGAATAGAAAGCTACGCCAGAAATGTGTTATCAGAATGACCTAGTGAATGAAATGAAAATAAATTCACAATACATTAATAACAATAGAAGCAAAATACTGCAGCTCCTGGCCAGGCGTGTACTTTGGAACCTGCAGATCACCAGACACATCATGCCTGGATTGAGAGCCGGGGTGTCACCACTCGTGCCCAGCTCCGTCCCTGCCACATGGGCAGGCATGGATGCCCCAGCCCTCACGACACTGGTGGCTGGAGAAGCGGAGATGAGGCAGAGCGATTGTGTGCCACACTTGGCAGCACAGAAACCTGGGAGCAGCGCTGCAGGTGATGCTGGCAGTGACGGCCGCACGAGGTGAGCTGTGCCGTGGCACACACTGTCAGCCCACTGGAGAAGCTGCTGTAACTCTATTGACCCAGAAATCTTTAAGGTCTCAGAATTTACTGTTCCTTCTAGGCCCTGACTCTCAGTTCTAGAAATCGGCCCTAGGACACCTCTATAATCTTTAGCTTGCTTAAAGAAAATTTTTTATCCAATACCCTGATTAGCTCCATGTAAAACTGGAACACATCAAGGTTACAGCATCAAATTTCATGTGAGAGGACAGGTCAAGACTAACGAAAATACAGTAAGAAAGCACCAAATCAAACAAGTAAATACAGAAGCTAAGGTTCAGAGATGTAGCTTACATGGAAAATGTCAATCAAGAGAACTAAAAAATGAAGAAAAGCTTCTATTTATATGAAGACTGCAGCTGCTAAATCCTCCCTCACCTCATTGTATGCAATCCTCACGTTATATCAGAATTCATGAAATTACCCTGTATTTAAATGTAGTTTTGAAAGCTGAGCAAGCTGAAGCTTGTTCCTAGCTTAAAAAGGTTGGATGCGCTGCTCTACAATGCCTTGTCACCTTCTTTTGCAGGCACTTAATATGACTGTATAAGGAAGAACATTTGTGTCTCGTCTGTTGTAAGGCTAATCAAATTTACAGCCCAATTCTAGAAAGTTAATGCTATTGGGGATTTGGATGAGCTGAGGGTTGGTCATTACAAAATTTCAGCTGTGTTTAATGCTAGTTATACTGCTTTATCATTCAGGAGACAGACTATAATTCTTCTTTAAAACTACTTTTCCCCAAAATAAATGAAAATATATTGCTATACTGTATTTTTCTCCACTTGTATTTTTACAGCTATTTCTATGTCAGCAAATAGCAATTTCAGAACAGAATTCATCTCCTGGGCTTTTCAATGCTCTTTTAAAAATATAGCAAACATATCCTAGTGAAATAAAAAATGGAGGCGGTGTGTTTAATAGCTTGATTTCAATGTGCCTTCTCTATCAGCCACATGATATGCAATGAAATTCCAATTGGTAGTGCCAACATGGTGAAAGAGACACCCATTTAGACTTAAATGTACATTACAGGTGTTTGTATGCATTATATATATTTTTATGAGCATTTATAAAGTAGAATTATATTTCTATTGTAGTATTTTACAGTTTTAATAGAGAACAGCTGATGGACCCAGATATTACACCAACACAAATGGGTTCTCAAAAGATTTCTGGAGCACTTTAAAACCTAAAAAACCCCAAACCACAGCCATATAAAAGCTAAATATTTACAATGTTGGGTTTTTTTGTTGGTCCAGGTTTAGATTCAGCTCTGTTATCAGGAGGAATTCAGAAGAACTGGCCTCCAGCTGAAGATGCAGAATTAAACTGGAAGAATTTCCAAAGGTCAGATGCAACTTGAAAGGTCTTATTCTGTCTCCTGAGCTATAAACAACTCCTTTCTCATAGATGTGAGAGGCATCCCATTGAGAAGCTCCATGGAACTACCTGTTCTGAAACATCAGTCACCAAAAATTAAACCTGCTTTCCTTTCTTTGGACAGGCTCTGTGAAATGCAGAAGAAAACAAACAAGTAATTTTTTAGTTATTTTTCAGTTACACATTTAGAAAAGTTGTTGGCTTATGGAACACAAGTGGGGTTTTTTCGGCCTGCCTCTATTTCCAAATATTCTGCTGTAAAAATTGTGCTTGGGTTGTTTTTTGTTTGCTGGTTGGTTTTTTTTTTGTTGTTTTTTTGTTGTTGTTGTTGTTTTGGTTTGTTTTGGTTTTGTTTGTTAGTTTGTTTTTAAGGAAAAGTCCAGGTGCTGTCTATGTCATCTATAGGACAGCTGACTTGGAGACATTTTTATACAGCAGCACAGGCAGGATTATTTACCCTGCAATTAAACAAAACAAAAGTTCAAGTTTTCAATAACTACATTGTTGTTCGGCGATTTCAGTGCAAATAGCAGTGCAGGACAGTATATACTCCCATAGTGGCTGGCAGTGAAAGCCAAGTTTTCTGAATCCAATTTTTCTGGTTTTTAATATTGTACCAACCTTTAAGCAATGGGTTCCAAAAGGGACACTAAAAAAAAAAAAATAAATTAAGATTGGGAGGAAAAAGCTGAAACTAGTAATTCACTGAAACACTGTTTTTTTTAACAGCAAATGCTGACAGCTTAATGTGCACCAAAAACATCCTTAAACTTAATTTTAAGAGATTATTTTGTTTCTAATTATATTTTATTATGTTGTTTTCAGTGTCATTTGGGCTAGTGTTACAAGAAGTCTGGTGAGTGAAAACTGCAGACAAGAGCAGTGTCAAACATGCTGTACCAAATATGACATAGAACAATTTAATACTCTGAGAGGAAGGAATTAAGAGAAGATGAATTGTTTGTGAGTAATTTTATTTATGGTGTCACTTTGCCTCAGGAAGTTTTCATAGTTTGCCACATGTCACCTGTTTTAAACTTAATGAACTCCTAGGAGACCGTGTCAAGGATACTGTGAGTCCTGATGTGGAAAATGAGGTGTGTGAAATGAATCATAGTATCCTTCAGTGATGGTGAGGAGAGCAGTGTTGCTCTCTTTTGCTATCATTAATAACAACATGCAGACTAAGTAATTCTTTGGAGGCAGAGGCAGATGAAGAGGCACACTGAATTACTCCACTAACCTTTCACCTTTGAAAAGAGTGTTCAAAATCAGGGCACAAGTGAAAATGAGTGCAGCGCAGCACTAATCCCTGTTGGTGCAGCAATAAAACTAGCCTCGCGGTTGGAAGTCTGATCAACACACGCGTACGAACTGGAACAACAGAGTGATTCAAGTCAGAACAAAGGGCGATAGCAGGGCTCTGAATTACTTTACACACTCTACAAGCTGAACTACAATTTATTTCTGACTTTCATAAAATCACAGTTCCAACCATCTATATAGAATGTATTTATCCATCTACAGGGCTCTTTGAAAACTGTACAGAAGAATGATATAGTGATCAATAAACACTGTGTAAAAAAAAAAGAGAGCAAATAAAATGAATTGTTTCAGTAAAGAAAAAAGGTAATCCTTAGAGGATAAAGGAACAAATTCTAGAAAGGTCTAATGTCTACTAGGACAGTGAAGTTAATTTTAGCAATTACAGTTTATAGCAGAAAACATATGATATCAAGTACAATGAACTCTTTCCTGAACTTATTTCAGGAACTAGTTTTTCAGATTTGGTTGGTCCCATCTTAAAATTCTAATATAGATAGGCTACATGAGTGTGTTATAGCATCAAAATAAGCCTACTGAAATTACCTTAGAGCTCATGTACCTCTTTAGGCTGGCTACTGTATTTGACATGAAGTTCCTATGAAGCTGTGTTCACCAGTACATCCCATAGTCCTGGTCTCTCAATCATCCAGCCCTCAGCTGCCTCTTTAGCTATACACCTGGGAGAAATCAGAGCAGGTGCAGGAGGAGAAAGAGAGGTTGAGATAAAGCATGGAAGACCCTGAGGTCTTATTCTGCTGTACAGCCAAGGTGTAGCCAGGGTGCATGTCTGGGCAGGTAAGCAGGGAAGTGGTTGTGTCATACTGCTTACAAGAGGTGAAACTCCAGAGTGCTTCTTGGTCTTCTTGGTTTGCAAATAGTTATGATGACTCCAAGAAAGTCAAGTGGTCTTACAGTGATGCCTTAGTTTCCCATCTGTAAAAATGGATTCATGCTTCTCCATTACCCAGAATATTTTGAGAATACATAGGCTAAAAAATTGCAGGGTATCTGGATACTGTGGTATATGTGGCTCTATAGACAAGCAGCATAAAGAGACTGATATCCATTATTTGACTCTAAATTTTGAGCTCTGTAGAATTGTCAGAAACACATTTGACTTCTGTTAGTTCATGCAGTGATTGAAGTTGTACAAAGATTAAGTCATCTGTGACTTGATTCCAAACTGTTGAGAAAAATGTTACCAATCTTCAAAAATAAAAGAGCTCTGCAAATCCATTTTAGAAAACATCCATTTACTAAAATACCCATTTTAGATATGTGGAAAGAGAAATTTATTCCTCTCTCTAAACTTGCATTTGATTGCTGTCAGACTACCTACCACAGATCTGTGTGAAATATGAGGCTGCCTAAGAAAAAGATGTTTCAGAAATAAGGAGTATTATCTGGCCAAATTTCATTAACATGGCTCTTAAAGGAAAGCGTTGGCAGTGATTCATCTCTGTGTCTTGCCAAGGGAAATCATTCTTGTTTAAAGAGTAGGGGTTTTTTTCAGTTGTCAGTTTTAGCAGGATTTCTATAAACTTCACTGGCTGACTGGGAGTTAGCTGAGGCAATCATGGATCAACGAGGCACAGTGTACTGATCTTGAAGAGTTGTCTTTAATTAAGGAAGAACATGCACCTATTAGAAGTACCAGCACGCTAGAACAATTAAAGTTCTGAAATAACACACTTCACTTTGATGCTTGGATGCCTCTCAAAATTAAAAGCACAGATACATTAGCAATGTGTCTGTTCATAATAATGAACCTAACTGAGAAACAGTCATTGTTATTAGAAAAAAAATAATAAAAATATGTTAGCAAATAAGAACTTCATATGAAAGACATTACATGGCATGTGGCTTGATAAAATTTCCAGAAAAAGTTACAGCAATATGCATTTAGCTTGTGAAAGATGACTGTGAGTGGATGATAAGGAAATTGCAGCACTTGGATCTCAAAATCCATAACATAACTGGCATGTATGCATAGGGTCATAGCTGTATTTTCAGAAAAAAACTGTGCATGGATTTTTTTTTTGTCTGAAGATTTACTAAGGGAAGGATAGATATTCTATAGGAATTAGCATTTATTTCATTTAAAGAAAAAAGAACCAGTTTTCTTCTGTATTTGTCTCTTCTCCCTTCCCACAAATCACCATCTCCAGCCAAAGGAGTGACTTACGGGTCTTATACATCTCAAACAGTTTAATCTTAAAGCAACTGGGTGTAAAGGCATTTCCTGTGACCATGCTTTGTGCAGTGTTAGACATCCTACAATTACATGTATCAAGGGTAGATTACTCTGCAAGAAAATCAGGAGGCCCAATAGGATTCACTTACCATGTGGATTCCCAGGGAGGGAAGTGTTACTGCATGGTCAGGTCTTTGGTGGCTTTTAGACACTGAGAGGAAAATAAGCCCTAAAGGCATCTTCACTTTGAGGAGAAGGGTTTTAATGTGACCAATACCCAAATCTTCAACTTAAACACATCAGGAACATTTTAAGTCAGATGCAGGAGTCATCTGAATTCTGCTCTTGAATCTTTGTTCCTTTATTGTGTCTAATCCTTGGAGTAGCTAGAAAAGTCTACATATGTTATGAATGCTGTTTATTTTGGCTTAATCTGATTTTCTCCTTCTTTTCCTATTAAATCTCTTAATTAATTCCATGCATTTAAATCCCAAACTGTTATTAGGAATGTCATACAAAATGTCAAAAGAATACAAGAGGCTTTTATTTACAAAAGATGAAGAACTTTATCTCTGCTAAAGGGCAATAGTACTCTTCCATAGGCCAGGGCCTGAAATCCCTTGGCAAGTTGAACATCCCTTGGAACAGGAGTAGGAACTTAGGTGTGCCTTGCATTAACACACCTCTTACTGTTACCCAATAATAACTTAAAATATAGTCAGGTCTCTCCATTCCCTCTCTACACTTCCCTTTCACCCAGGGAACATGTGGAAGGAAGTTGCAGGCTGTATCTGACTCAGATGTGTCTAAGTTTATATCTGCATTATGAGGCAGTGGAAGGAAAATGCCTGGAAACTACTTTGTTTGGGATTTTTGTTGGTACAGCCCAGATGCTCTCTGTGATGGGGCTGGCTTCTTGAGGCTTTTCTGGACTGCAGACATCGGTCATTTGAGCCCAGTTGTGTGATCACATGTCAGGACTGTGCTTCATGTTGGCATCTGCATCTGTGGTCCATATTATTCTGGAGGAAGTGTACCAAAATGTTACTGCACTGTAAATGTAGGAAATAGGTGCCATCTCAGCCGAGTATGGGGCAGGGACCGCTGGAATCAGTCTCACCGCTAATGTGTAAGCTTGACAGGTTTCTGACAGTTCAGAGTGGTGAAGTCTGATCCCTCAATTGCTGCAGAATTTGCAGCAATACTGCCCTACCAAAAGAGGCATCCAAGGAAGATGCTTGTACCAGCACACAGTGGCTCAAGAAAGCATGAAAAAGAGTGCCATCCTGCCCTGAAGACTGGTATGGTCCAGTTATGACAATATTTCTGGAGGCTGATCACTGAGGTCACATGAGATGTCATACCAAGGGAGCAGGGTGGTGCTAGCTCTTGCAATGACTGAGGAATCAGCAGGTAAGTGAGAAAATAACCTCATTTTAGTAACAAAATGGACTATCCACTTCTAAATTAACTTCAGAACATGAATATAATTAGGCTTAATTACAAACAGGTTCTAATAGGACTAGAAGGAAAAACAGGTTAAACAAAATAATTAGCATTCATCATGTAGGCAGGTTTAGCTCCTGGATTAGTTGCAATGAAGTTACATGGCAGCACTGAATAAACATTGAATTTGTGATATTTGGAGCGATAAATTTCATATTTACTAATAGGTAAAATAACTTCATTTAGAAATTCTATCTTTCCTGTGTGAGAGGTTTATTGACTCCACTGTCATGCCTGAGTAAATGGTAGTCGCTTTGCCAAATGATTTCAGGCGTTACCATAAGAAGTTGTAAGATTTAGCTGTAGAAAAAAGCTATACAAGGTAGAGATGGAAAAGAAATGGAAGGCCATGAAGACATTCCTTCTGCTAGTATAATACTGTGTCTTATAGTAACTTCTACTTTCATGCCACTTTATTTAATGGGTGTTATAAACACTCAAGCGATGAGGATTCCAGCCCTTGAGAATTTTCCAAAGTCTAATTCATCTTAAAGTTGCAAATGCTTCATTCCAAAGAAGGGCCTTTTTTTTAAGCCTTGTACAGATGGAAAATACTACGAACAATTTCAGAGCTCTATTTCTGCATCCCACACAAACATGAAATCAAACAGACCAGCCCATCCTTAAATTTGAGACAATTACACCATACATTTTGCTATTTAAGTAACTGTCTGCTACTCCAGCTAATGCACCTGAACTTAATTTACTGTGAAAATAGGGATTCTGAAACACAAACTGTATATAATTTGTTTTATTTGTTGCCTTTGATAGATCTGCAGAACTGTAAAAAACAAACAAGCGTTTCCTCCTCCCCTGCTGAATAATGTACAAAATTAGCCATGCAAAATAAGACATGTCTTGCAGTAATGTAAATCATCTCTGAAGGTAGAATCTGAATGACTCAGGAATACTAATTTCTGAAATCTTACTCAAGAAAAGGAGAGACTAAATGATTTAATAGCTAACATACTTATATCCAGGATTATAAATTTTGCTTTTTAGGACTGACTCTACGCTCTTGTGAATGTTACAGAGCCAAATGTAGCAGGCTTCCTTTTAGGAGCTTAAGGAATGTGGAACAGTGTGATTGCTACTGTGAAACAAGAATAATTGTATTTTAAGAAAAGGAAGAAGCAGCCTTAAAAACAGTTGTGCTAATCAGAGTCCTGAAGGTGGTTCATAGGCAGGCAGAAACACATGGCAAGAAATTTCAAAATCAGTCCTTGCCTTCATGTTGAAAAAGGTACAGAGGAAAAAAAAAAACCAAAACAAAACCCCCTCACTTAGTAAAATGGTCTAAATCAAAAACATGGAATACAAAAATTCATTGAATCTGATGCCAGTTTATTCGAGCTGATATTTGAGCTATTTGTACTAACTGGGAATAATGAATATTAGATTAAATTATTATGAGATTAGAGAATTAAGTGTAGGAATACAGCTAAAATGTGATGTCTAAATTTATCGATTTTCTATTTTTAATTATTTTTCCCTTAGATATACATGGTTCTATTAGTGAGAAAATATATCCAGTAGAATTGAGTAAGTCCAAAAGTAGTGTATCTACTTCGTCCAAAAGATTCCAATGTAATTAAGGACATGTCTGTATTGGCTAGACAAAACCTGCATGAAACAAAGAAAATACATATAATGACTGTAAATGATTGGACCATATTTTGAAAGTAAAAGGCAGCTTGCTTTATATCTTGGAATTAACTAAAATTAAGCTAGGATTCTGTATTTTATATATGAGAAATAACTAATAGCTTTATTTAAATACTTTACACTATTAAACATTTAACATTGATGACTTACTTTGGTCTTAGTGCACACAAAGATTTATTATGTGTGTGCATTAAATTACCTGTCTACTCTCTGAGGTAATGGGCATAGGAAACCTCCATTGGTACTATTTTAAATTACACGTGTTTATTGCAAGGAAAATGAATTGTAACCTTTTGTATTCGTAGCATTCATCACTCATGTATTTTCTCGAGTACTTTTAATTTAATGACGGTTAAGGTAAAGCTCATAGAAAACCTGTGTTTCTTGAGCATAAGTCTACAAATATTTAAAAAATTTGTATGTATATTTATCATATAGCTTTTATAAGCTTCATGCCAGGTGTAATTTTTTCCAGCTTTACTTCCATTTTCATGATACGACTGAATTTTCTATGTTCTAGAAGCCCCTTTTGAGGAGTAATAAAAATTAGGAACAGTTAAGGGTAGGGATAAGACTCTTTTCTCTCATGAGTGCCAATTACATCCCTGACATTTATTTCTTGACGCAGACATACAAAGCCTCTTTACTGACTTGGATTTTAGTCAATCTCTGATTTAATCAGAGTCATTTAATAAACTGATGGTTTGGTATTATTATGTCTACAGTTCAATTTTTCTCACCTCGTCTTAAAAAAAAATAGAAAAAGGACATTGAAAGGATATTGAAAAGGACAAGAAATCATTTGCAGCATGGTCAAACCTTTCTCTTTTAAGGAATGGCTGAAATCTAAGATTATTTCTTCTGGAAAAAATAGTCAAAATAAGATGTGACAGGTAATTTTGTAAAGAGGATTATAAAAAAAAATGGTTTTGCTTATTTGTTTCATAGTAAGAAAAGAACACAAACAAAAAACACATTTAGCAAAAGTTAAAAGCAAGTTGATGCTTTGTACACCAAATTGTTACATGCAACCAAGAATATAATGCAGGAACATTAGAAGGTAATTTAGGAAAATTAAAAAAGAATTAGAAAACAGAGTATTCATGGCACCACCTAAGTTACCATTGCAAAGGCTATTACTGCTCATGCTTTAACACATAATCTGATTGTTAGCTGTGGTTAGGAGGGAATTTCCTCTCCAGTATATTACTGTATGAGTAAAGTGCTTTGAGCGAATTTTACACTTCTCACTGAATCACTGAGCAATGAGCAGCTACAGGCAACATACTCAACTGAACTGAGTAGTACTGTTTTTCTGCTAGAGGATGACTATTCTCCTTCTAGTGATAATTCTTTGCAGAGTTACCGATACATCAGATGAAAAATGAACAGAGTAAGTGTGTGTGTGACTGGTATCTGGAGCTATAGCTAGAGACTGCTTTATGCCTTGGATACCACAAAATCCAGACTGCACATTTTATTTTTAAAAAGTAATTTGTACCATTCACTTTCAAAATTACATAAGCCCACCAATATTTTATGTAAATAACTCCAGATACTTTTCAGAGAAAAAAATATTCAGACTGTATACTTCTGAAACCATAATGGTGGGTTTGGAATGAAATATTTCTAAACAACCTTACTTCTATAGTTGTGTTAATCTTTTTAATGATGTCCTGTGAGCTTTGAATAGCCTTAATCTAAACACATGAAATGCCTCTAAACTCACGAACAACGCTCTTCTACCCATAAGGTGCTGTCAGTGTGCAACTGAAAAGAGCAAGGATTTAGGCCAACATAAATAGTAATCCTGATCCAAGCCTCCTCCCCCTGCACACATAATTAGGAGATATTCCAAGACATGTTTTCCTGAGAACTACTAAAGGGATGACAGTTCACAAATGTTTTTCCTGCTGTTATAGTAATCCCCACAGTCATGGGTTCATGTTGAGGGGACTTTGTCAATTGGTAAGAACAAAATCTTGTAACATTTTCATCAGTTTTTTATGGCAAAGCAAATTAATTCTCTTTCCATGCTTATGTATGCGTAATTTTCATAATGAGCTGCTGCATTGCTTACATTTACATATGCTCAATTTCATGTTCGTAAGTCACATCCACAGAGTTTAACACATATAGGTGTATGTGTCTGCAAATATTTAAAGACCAGATATATAGAAAGCCTCTTTCTGGCAGTGCAGACTCCTAGTGTGACTTTTGGATGCCTAAATCCCATGTGAAGTACTGAAAACCCTCCTGACTGGCTGGCTGCAGTCACCTTTAGGTGCCTAATGCCTTTAACACATGGTACTGTGTGTCCAGCTCAGAATATGAGAAACTGTAAGTGATTCAAACTGTAGAATAGCAATTAGCATTGCATACATACAATATTATAGTACAGTACCTTTTAAAAGGAACAGGAAGACGACCCACTGATTGACTATCTAGAATTTGTAAATATCAGCTCTAAAATATATAATACGATCAGTCCAAATACGTACGTACTACTTCAATAAATACATAGCAGGTTCTGCAGAACAGGCAGGGGAACATACAGTATTTTATGATAAATAGATACTTTCTGGCAAAAAGAACTTTGTTGCAATTGATGGGAGTGTTTTGCTCATGTGAATGAAGTTGATGGTGATGGGTTATTCCCAAGGCAATCCCACCTTTGATGATGTCATCCTGCACTCAGTGAGAACAGAACAAAACCCGTCAGTTTTATGCTGCATTTTTCTTTCGTGCTCCTTTAGGACAACTAGTTACGGTGGCCTTTTGTAAAACCCCCACCCACTCTGCTCCCAGTCCAGCAGCACAAGACAGCAGAGCAACCACACTCTGCATTTTGTATTTGCTAAGTAAAAGCCTCCAGGAGTGAGCTCATTTCATTTGGAGACAACCCAAGGCAGAGATTTTAAAAAGGACAGAAAGGTTATGTTGCAACTTAGAACAAACCGAAAAACACTACTACATGAATTGATTCCTTGCCACTCTAACTTTTGTTTAGCATCTCTTACTTGTTGCCATGCTTGAGTGACATGACATAGAATTATTTTCCTGCTCCAGATAAAAAGCGAGCATTTTCCATTGTGCTGAAACAGCCCAGAAACCTGCCTGTTTCCTGACAGAGCACAGTACACAAACTCTGAATAAAAGGGAAAAACAGCTCCAAGCTAAAGAATACAAATAATCTCAGACAACAGAGCAATTTCATTGTTTACATGACCCTCCGCTGCTTACGAAGAGGATATATGGCAAAACGAGATTATTTTGTTTTATGTCTGGTAGTACTGTACTGTGGCGTTGCACCTGGTAGCCTGTGGGTGCCAGGGAAGAATCAGGGCAGTAGCAGGTTTAGCCAGCCTCATGAAATTAGACAAATTAAATGCTGTTTTACCAACTTCTAAGTGTTTCAGTCATTTTCCAGAACATTCATCACATTTGACAAACCTACTCAAATATGTTCTGGATTATTTACAGAAGGAGTATTTATGATTTTCCTGTGCTTTCTATGTGTCTTGACACAGATGTTCTGAAAGGAAACAAAATTTCATTACAAACCAGTACAGAATATATTTGGGCACAGGAAACACTAGGAATCCTTTGTGATAAACTGAACAAAGCTGTTAAGCTGCTAAACGGTAACGAAAAAAAATCAGATTGGATTCTGAAGCAAAGGTTTTTGATAGTAGTAAAATGTGTATATTATGGCTTTAAGAAAAAAAATAGAAAAATGACGAAAATGAGAAGTGGCTCATCCCTTGAACTTGCTGTCATCCAGATTTTCTAAATTCACTTCACAACTGGGGGTGAGGGGAAAAGAAGGAATGCTAATTGGGAAGTCTAAAAAATTGCAGAAGGAACATCTGATGTGAACCGGCACTGACAGAAAGCAGCCTTTGCTATGGGGAAGCACCAGATGAAGAGAAACATCATACGTGCTTCATGTTAGATCAAGATATATAGGAGAAAAGAGAGAAAAAAGATACACCCAGACTGCTGAGTGGTGAGGGGCACGGACCTGTTCTTCATTACGCGGGGCTGGGTAGCTATTTTAAAGTTCGAACACTGAAGCCAAACAGCAGAGCTGTGACCACAAGTCAGCCAAATCCTCACTTGGAGCCAAATGCTCCAGCGTGGAACAGATTTTGTTTCTACAGCTATGTTACATTTTCCTTTATTACGCGGCCTTACATTTATTTTTAAACCTTTTTTTTTTTTTTTTTACAGGCTAGTTCTTTCAAATCTCTTAGTAACTCTGAAAATAGATCTTTTTTACTGATACAGTGGACATCTATTAGTGTACTAAAATGCATGTTGGTATGGCTGGAGTTTATCAGCTGATAAAGCAGAGCTATTCCTGAGGAACCTAATGTGTTGACACATGCTCTCTTTGCCAATGGCCGTGGCAATTTTGGATGTGAATGCCCCTGCCTCAGAGATGATCACTCCAATGCAGTCAGGAGAATGGAGGGTGTCAGTGGTTGTCACGTTGAAGTCTGGCAGCCTTGCTCCAGCTCCCAGTGGGAGATGGGTTTTCCTGACAGGGTTCAAATAAACCTACTTTCCTTTGACTAGGGTGTGCAGGAGACAATGGTGCAGGGGGCAGGAGCTCCTGGAAGCATGGCAAGACACTTCCTTAACTGGCCTGTCTATATCTACCTGTCAATACCATATGCAGATGGGTAGAGATTAGGAATTGCTAAACATATCTGGATGAAGCTTAAATTCCCCAAATACTAACACAAATTTAAAATGTGGAGGCACTCAAAACTTTCTAAACACGAGATGTATCCACGTTGTACTTGCACCCATACCCTGGGGCCTCCTGCTAGGCATGTAGGTACAGAAACATAGAATAGTTTTGGTTGAAAAAGACCTTTAAGATCATCAAGTCCAATTGTTAACCCAGCACTGCCAAGCACAGCACTAACTAAACTATGTCCCTAAGCACCACATCCAGATGTCTTTTAAATATGTCCAGGGATGGTGACTCCACCGCTTTTCCTGGCAGATTGTTCCAGTATGCACCCTGGCTGGAGCGATTCCAACAGTGGGTTTCAGGGAAGGCTGCTGAAGGGAAACCTGCTGAGGGATGGGGCAGTGACACGGCAGCAGGACACTGACTTCCCTCTGAAAGTGTACACTGCTGGCTGGAAAGGAAACAGGCTGAGAAATCGAGACAGTGCGCTAATTCAGTCTTCCCTTTGCATGTTGTCTGACTTAAATCTCCCCACCCACTCCTGTTTTGCAAAGGTTCTGGAAACAGACAGCAGCAATTCTAGCAGCTTTGTAGCAGGGCAAGTACCATTCAGGCTTTTAGGGCTTTTATGCTTATGTTGAAAAGTCAGTCCCCAAAGTGCTGTTTCAGATCCCATTGAGGATCAAAGATATGCATTAAATTACACTATTGAATCCTCTTCTGCAAAGAACGACAGAACTGGGATTTTAGAGTCTCAGTGGTAGGAGTACAAAACCTTACAAGCTTTAGGAAAATAACAATGAAAAAAAAAGAAAAAGTAAAATGAATATCATAATAATTTCATTCCATTGCTGAAGTTTCCTATATACCAGCATCCTCGTGCAGGTAAGGGTGTTAATATTTTTTCGGCAGAAAATTTAGGCAGAGCAAATCATGCCAAACCACACAGATAACTTGCAATTGCAGTAGAAAAACAACAATAGTATGTTATCCAAAATTGCTAGTTGTACCTACTCTGTGATGAAAACAACGAAGTTCCTGGGGAAGATAAATGCAAAACATAGGGATGACTCATATACTGAAAGCTTGAAAGCATGTCTCGTGTTTCTTAGTGAGACAAGTAAAGATCCCCATAATCTTAGGATCTTGTTTGACTTCCTATGCTTAGATAAACTTAAGTCATTAAAAAGCACAGTCACATTACTTAATGTGAGTGAACAAAGTACGAAACCATCTAATAAATTCATGATTCATGGTAGCCTTGTAAAACACCAGCACATATACTTCTAACTGAGGTATATTATATTTGAAAAACACAACATGCATTGCAAAGTTTTTAACATAAGCAGCCTACTTTTCAGATGTGCTGAGCAACTGCAACTTATATAAAAACTGATGGGGCTCACATGAAAGTAATGTAGTGGTATCTGTCCAACTAATTTACTCTTATAAGTACATTTACTGTGAGGACAAGTATGCTTCAGTCTCAAACTACATTCACAGCAAACTCTGCATGTAATACTGCACAAACTCTCTCACATTTTCCGGTGGGTTTAAAGGATAACAAGAGACAAGCAGCTTTACATTGCTAATATGCTATGCCACTGAAGTATCCACGAGCAGAGTCAGACCAGCTAACCTGGCCAGCGCTGACCCAAGTGAAGTGGTAACTGCTCCCAGTTTGAGCATTTCCTTTGCCAGAGGTTAATTACCCTTTCTAGCAAAAGCTTTGTCTTTCTTTTGCTCTTCCTTACTTTTCCTTTTTTTTTCCTTTTTTCCTTTTCCTTTTCCTTTTCTTCTTCCTCTTCCTCTTTCTTTTCCCTTCTCCATCATTTCACTAAGTTGGGTTAGAAAGCAGACAAACAGTGAAAATGACAGGGCTAAGAAAGAAATAACCTTTGAAAGGGCTGCCAGTGAGATAGGGACATCCAACAGGGAGCAGTAAATATTTCAACCCAGATGATGGTGATGATGAGCGGGTTAGTCTGTCTAGCTGTGCCTCATGCCCCAATGAACTCCACACGAGTCAGGCACGTTGAGGATGGATGACTGCACGCTATGGAGGGGCAGGAGAGGGCTGTGAGGGTGAGCAGGGGAACAGAGAGCCTCTCTTGTGGAAGGAGGATAATGGACACATGTCTGGTCAGTGTGCAGCAAATAAACACCGGGGGAAAGAGGATGGTTCTTCATTAATATATTGGGAATGAAAAACAGGAATACTGTCACTTAAGCTAAAGTGCAGAGTTTTGCATCTGGGGAAGAACAACACCATGCACCAGTACAGGCTGGGGGCTGACCTGCTGGAGAGCAGTGTAGGAGAAAGGGACCTGGGGGTCCTGGTGGACAGGAGGATGACCATGAGCCAGCAATGTGCCCTTGTGGCCAAGAAGGCCAATGGCATCCTGGGGTGCATTAGAAGGGGGGTGGTTAGTAGGTCAAGAGAGGTTCTCCTCCCCCTCTATTCTGCCCTAGTGAGGCCACACCTGGAGTATTGTGTCCAGTTCTGGGCCCCACAGTTCAAGAAGGACAGGGAACTGCTTGAGAGAGTCCAGCGCAGAGCCACTAAGATGATGAAGGGAGTGGAACATCTCCCTTATGAGGAAAGGCTGAGGGAGCTGGGGCTCTTTAGCTTGGAGAAAAGGAGACTGAGGGGTGACCTCATCCATGTTTACAAATATGTAAAGGGTGAGGGTCAGGACGATGGAGCAAAGCTTTTTACAGTGACGACCAATGATAGGACAAAGGGCAATGGATGCAAACTGGAGCATAGGAGGTTCCATGTGAATATCAGGAGAAACTTTTTCACTGTGCGAGTGACGGAGCACTGGAACAGGCTGCCCAGAGAGGTTGTGGAGACACCTTGGCTGGAGACATTCAAAACCCGCCTGGATGCGTTCCTGTGTGATGTACTCTAGGTGACCCTGCTCTGGCAGGAGGGTTGGACTAGATGATCCTTTGAGGTCCCTTCCAACCCTAGAATTCTGTGATTCTGTGATTCTGTGAAGCTATAGGATGAGAGCTGCTTAAAAACAAGTGGGTATAAAATTCCCGTGAGCCAGTTCAGGCTAGAAATCAGGCAGAGATTTCTAAAGAGCAAAGCAAGCAAGGCTCTGTAGAGCCCCTCAGCAGTTTTTCTGGTTACAGCTGCCAGCCAAGTGTTCAGCCTAACTGGGCACATTTGTGGGAAAGGAATGCTGTGGCTGCTCCCCGTCTCAGGCTGCCCCCTCCTACCCTGTTACGTGCACATCCCTATGGCAGGAGCTTGCTGCCAGGCACAGCCTGCAACACGGGGAAGAGAGGCAGGAGCAGCACGAAAGCATTCGGTTCAGGAACATCAGTTGAGGGATTCAATCCCCACTGACCATGGACTGTGTGAGAAAGACGGTAAGGAGTTAAGATGTGGAGGATGGCACCAAAAGGGAAGAGGCTGGTGTGAAGGAGATGTAGCAGGCTTTGTTCTGATGTCCTAATCGAGTCTTCGCCACATGTTACTAAGCAGACATGATTTGACGTTAGACTGTTTCAGACATCAGGGATAACCAGGTCAGCCAAGTTCAGACTTTGAATATGTGAAGAAGGAGGCCACATGAAGCAAAAAGTTGCAATGCAGTCTCATTGGTGTTCCAATTTATTTTCTCTGAAGCATTTGCAAATGAGGATTTTCCTGGGGCTCGAGAACCTTTGGCAGGCCTGGGGTGGCAATGACCAGCTGAGAACAGTAAGCATTTTAATCCAGATCAGCATCACTCCAAATATAAAGACAATTAATTTGTTTCCATACTTCAGGCTCATCCTGAAAAACCTCAGGGGCCATCCACATTTGAAAGCTCCTTTGGATGGAATGGCAGTATGGGAATTTACACTCCCTAGGCTTCGCTTGAATACTTAAAGTACAGTTGACTTTTACTCCAAGTAAGACAGTTTTTCGTGACTTGACTTAATAAATTTTCAAAGAGGGAAGTGTCCACACATGGAGTTACTCTGGAATAACTAACAACCCATGTAGGCAAGCCTTAGCAGCTAGCAGTGGAAGTAAATATTTTCAGTGCTCAAACACAGAGCTCACAAGCACTTACTCACATACTTAGTTTCATGCGGATGAATGCATCAATCAGTTTCCATAGGGTTGCTCATACACATGCCAAAATATTTACAGGACTGGGGCCTTGCTTTGTCGAAAGAAACAGGTGCTATGCCCGGAGTACCACCTTAAAGAAAAGTACGGATCCCCGATTGAACGCTAGTGTATCCCCTCATCCCTCCCATCTCTCTGATACCATTCCAGCTGGCTTTCTCACACTCCCAGATAATTCACGCATGTTCACTCATACACAAACCCTGTGGCACCCCTTCCCCCCATGAAAAAAGTCAGCCAGCTGTTACAAAATTCAGACATTTCATTAACACAGTTTACTGGCTGATACTGCCAAGCAAAACAGAGACAATTAATAATAATCAGGACTGAAGGGTCTGAGACAGCTTATGAGTAAAGGATTGTATTAGTTGTTTAAAAAGGACAAACTCGCTCTTGCCTGGAGTGATAGGGAACAAAGGGCGGTGATGTATAACCAGGGAGGAAAGAGACTCTCTCTGTGGCTTTTGTAGATTACTGTGTGAATGACAGGAGCGGCAGGAGCAAATACCTCTTTTCATTTGCTCAGCCTGCTGGAGAAGAATAGCAGCGCTTGCCAATGAAGCTGCAGCTGTGTTCCAGCTCCGTTTAATCACTGTGTATGACTGAGGGTTAATTAGCTGCCATTCTTACTGCTATTTGTTGTTTTAATGAAGATTTGCATAAATGTAAGACTAGGGGGTAACTGATACTTGATTTTTCCCTTCAGAGAGGCTGGGGGTGGAAAACTTGCCCATCCCAAGTGTTTATGTTTGTGGCAGATTCAGTGTTGCCTTTCCATTTGACCTGATCTGCTTCTGGCTGATGAATGGTGAACAAAGAGTTCAAAGTTGCTTATCAAATCGAGACCCCTGTTGAGTTTCTGCCTTTAGAAATGGGCAGACTAGTTAGAAGGAGAGAGGACTGAGGGATTAGAAAATTACTCCCAGCTGACAGAGAGGAAAATACATACATGTAACTTTCTGTATCTATATATGTACATATGTATGTGATACAACTCAGCGACACGTATCTTAGTGATACAGAGATCAGTGTCCGATCTATCTATCTATCTATCTATCTATGTTCAATTTAGATGGCATGGAACCAATAATTTCTTAATGATAAAATGTCACAAACAACTAATTGGACAAGCAGTACAACCAGAACAGGCTGTAGCATATTAGGCAATACACTGAAAAGTAAGAACTTGTAGGTGTTTGCAAGCCTTCTGTTGTACATCACTAACATTCAAAATTCACTTGTTATTTAAAAAGTGTCTAACACAAAAAAGGCAATCTCAAAGGAAGGCAGAAATGACTCAGCAGTTCATAGCTACTTGCCATCAGCTCCTTGTAAGAGAGGAATTCACAATACAAATCGCATTAATTCCTAAAAAAATCACAGGAAATTTTTAACGTGAAACTAACAAGATCCAAACCCATTCTGTAATTAAAGAGAACATTTGAAAATGAGATGTCATAAAGTTGTTTTATTTATTCTGGTCATGACAATGCTTATGGCTGCTAACTGAAAGAAACTGAAGGGAAGAATAACCTCCCATTTTAGTATGCTAACTTGTATATGATAATATATTAGGGATAACTGTTTTCAGTGTTCCTCTTACACACTTGGTCAGCTAAAACTGTTCTTACAGCACCTGTAAAACAGTGTAAGGGAAAGAAAAAGATTGAGAGGGCAGAGGCAGTGTCCAAATTTCAAATCACTACTGGAAAGTGGCCAGCTTTCAAGTTTACTGTATCCCTCCAAAGAGAGGTGACCACAAATGAACACATACTTACTGCCAGTTTCTCAGTCCCAACACAGCTTTGCAGCATCTCTAGCTCTTCACCTATTCTCTGAGACACATAAGCAAATATCCATTTGCTTTTCTTTACTCTTTTGTCATCCATCCACCTGACTTCCTACAGGCACCTCTGCATATTTTGGGGTAGGCACTAGCAGAAATCAATCTTTCAGAGATGTAAACAGAGAGCATCCCACACACCTGAAATAAATGTACCTGAAATGGTAACACAAGGCTCCTTTACCTTTCCAGCTCTTAGCTGGAAGGAATGCCATGGGTTTCAATGCTATTTACAGTCATGAATCCACATGACAATAAAAACAGTCAATTATACTTTTCCCCATTTTCACTTTATTTTGAGCTTGGAAAAAATTCAGTCTTCTGTTACAGCTTTTGACTCAGCCCTTGATTACACAAGAATCTCACCTTCTGTACTTTGCAAAGCAATTTTTAGCCTTTTGGTTGGGGAGAAAAGGATAAAAACTGAAAACCTAAATGTTTAAAAACTAGATGGCAAATTTTTTTAAAAAGTGTACAATAAAAAATAAACCAGCAAAAACCTTTGCAACCTGTAAACAGATCACTTATTTTTTCTTTAATGATCCTTTAACAATTTTTATATACTATGATTTTCCAAGGCTACAGTCAGAATCATTCATTGGTAAACAGGGTAAGAGAAAGTGGAAATTTCAGATCTAGTAGTCAATGGCAGAAAACAAATAAAAAAGAGCTGAGGGAAGAGGTTAAGTGCTATGCTAGTTAATAAGAATGATAGCTTGCTTTGAATACTCATACTGGCTGTCCAGGATATTGAATAAACCTAATTTAAATTAATTTTCATTATTTGTAGAGTATGTGTTAGACATCTATCATTGTCAGTACTATTAATATTCTTTTCAGAGACCATATTATCAGCATTCTTAAATTAAAGCTTTCCTTTTCAATATTTATTAACTCATTAATATTTCTTGGTACTAATATCCTGGTTGTAATATACAAATTAGTGCCTACCACAAAGTATTTTCTACTGATTAGATTTTTTGAATTAAAAGATTTTTATTCTCAAGTACTAAAAATGCACTTGAACTCCTAAAATTGTGCTTTCTTTCTACACTAAGTCTTAATTTAAATGAATGGCATTTAAAAGTTACACTTTTTGTCTTTTTTAGCAGGTAGCAATAAAAGAGTGCACCAATCACCTCCTAGTAACTGACCAATTATTAACTGGGAATTAATACGAACATTAAAGTTAATTCATCTTACCCGGGTTGCAGTCTGTGAGGAGGGAACAGATGGAGAGGAGAACTTTAGAAATGGTTAATGCTGGGCTCCAGTTGTCTTTTAAAATGTCCAGGCAGATGACACCTTGGCTGTTAATGTTACAGTGGTAGATTCTTGTCCGAAATGTTACCTAGAAGAGATAGTGTGTATAAGTACCATGGTGCACAAGCCAATAATCACACAATTATTAAGCAAGCAAAAAATTATACAAACCAACATTCTGCTTTCCTGGTTTAAATGACAGTACTCTGCTACTGTCAGTTAAATACTGGGCAAGATAGGGATATTCATAAGAAAATAAAGAAAATAAAGTCTGCCTCTTCCACCTGTGGCCAGCAGTGGAACTAGTGTGTGCAAGGTGAGAACGGGACACCTTCCCTTCACCAAGCTTTCCCTTGTCTTGGTCTCACTGATCTCATTATTTTTGTATGGGGCCAAAAAAAGCTATTCCAGCCCCTGATCTGGACAAGGTTCATAAGTCAGGCCCATAGATACTTCACACTTTGAAAAGAGACAGAAGAAGACAGATTCTTTTGCTTCACCATCTGACCTGATAGATGAAGCTCAAAAAAAAAGTGGAGGCATCACATCAGTGACTCCTGGAAAATGTCAAGTGAAATGTCTTTGAGAAAGGCTCTTCAAATAAGATATTTTTTTTTCAAATTTTAAGTCACAGCTGAATCAGTAGAATTGCTTACAAACACCATTTGGGGTTTTGCAGTTGATTTTGAGGATTTCTGTATCCATTTTATATTGTCTCCCAGGTGATCCCACATGTAATAAACCAAGGAGATCACTTCTTTTAGCCTACAGTGATGCTTCAAGTTGAAGATACAGGCCTTTTATTTTAAAAGACATTCAACTATGAAAGTTCAGTTTGCAGCTCAGAATGAACATTGGGGCTAATGAATAAGAAGGGCCAATGTAAAAAGCTACCTCTCAGGGGTCTCCATCAAGGACTAATTTCTCGATCGGTTCTACCCAAATGACAAGTCAAACCAGATGGTTTTAATCACATGTTCATAACACCTAAAATTAAGGCAACCTCATAAGCAATAACCCTGCCAACAGAGAGACTGATGAGGCAAGAGACAACAGTAGGCAAAGCACATCCCAATTTAAAAAAGCTGTGCATTTCTACAGGCCAGTCAGTCTCATCTCTGTGTCTGGTAAGATCACAGAGCAGATCCTCCTGGAAACTATGCTAAGGCACATGGAAAATAAGAAAGTGATTGGTGACAACCAACACGGCTTCACCAGAGGCAACTCGTGACTGACCAATTTGGTGGCCTGCTATGAAGGGGTTTCACAGCTGGTGGATAAGGGAAGAGCAACTGATGTCATCAGTCATCCAGGTAGCTGGATCAACGCAAAGCATTTGATACCATCCCACATGGCATCCTTATCTCTAAATTAGAGAGGCATGGGCTTGAGGGATGGACCGCTTGTGGATAAGGAATTGGCTGGATGGTCCAAGTGGAAATCAGTGATGAGTGGTGTTCCTCAGGGATCGGTATTGGGACCGGTTCTCTTTAATATCTTTGTTGGCGACATGGATCGTGGGATCAGGTGTACCCTCAGCAAGTTTGCCAATGACACCAAGCTGTGTGGTGCAGTTGACACACTGGAGGGAAGGGATGCCATCCAGAGGGACCTTGACAGGCTGGAGAGCTGGGCCCATGCAAACCGTATGAAGTTCAACAGGGCCAAGTGCAAGGTTCTGCACCTGGGTCAGGGCAATCCCAAACACAAATACAGACTGGGTGAAGAATGGATTGAGGACAGCTCTGAGGAGAAGGACTTGGGGGTGTTGGTTGATGAGAAGCTCAACATGAGCTGGCAATGTATGCTAGTAGCCCAGATAGTCAATGGTATCCTGGGTTGCATCAAAAGAAGCATGACCAGCAGGTTGAGGAAATGATTCTCTCCCTCTACTCTGCTCTCGTGAGACCCCACCTGGAGTCCCGTGTCCAGTTCTGGAGTCCCCAACGTAAGAAGGGCATAATGCTCTTCTGCTTCTGAAGAATAATGGAAAGTGATGACAGGCACACTCCAGATTTTATTCAGTATCAGAAATCTCAGTGATTTCAGTGGGGTTGAAATCAGGCCACTTATAAGTAAGCAGAAGAGAGTACAGAAGCAAAATAACAGGGTACCTGGTTTACTTCTAATAAAAAAACGTCCTTCTCTAACACACTGAACAATTCTGTCTCTTTGGATTAAATCAAGCAGCTTTGACAAAATAATGGAAAGAAAAGGTAGCAGATTTCTGGTATTAAAACACTCCATTCAACAAGGAATACTTTTTCTTGTAAGTACTTTTCCACATAAATCTGGGAAAGCACTTTTGGAGCCCAGTGAGTTCTACAGCAAAGATCTCAACAAAGCAAGTTCATCAGTTTCTAAATGCATCTGTGTCTAAAGGTATTGTCAATTAACAGGATAATAGTTTCCTACTCTGTACCCTATGTATTTGTAGGTTCTTTCATTTTTTCCCCCTGTATTTGTGGTTTCGCTTATTGTTTTCCAGCCTATGTGCTTCACTTCCAGGACTTTTGTGAGAATTTCAAATATTTCTGGCACAATGAGCTCAATTCATTGAAACATTACAGCCAGATGATACATTTTTTCCCCCTCATTAGGACTCCAAGCACATTCAGCACTTGGAGTGCAAGATCAAGAAAACGATAAAATTAAATGTTCATCTACAAGGGGAAGCTATTTGGAACAAGGAGAGTGACAAATACACAAAAATGGTAAACTACTTTACACAAACTGCATGTCAAAAGTGTCTATGAAAGGAGCTGGTGTAGAGGAGCATCCTGTGAATTGTAGGTCAGTGCTCATTAAGTCCCCAGACAGATGAACACCAGGCACTCATACTTGAGAGATAAGCAGGAGGGACTGCTTCCTAGCAGGAAGTCTCATGACTTAGGCTCCTGCTTAATTTCAGTTATTGTATGCTTACTTCTCACTACCTTGTGAAATAAAGTTTCTTCCATGATGAAAAATGTGAGGACTTTATTCAGTGGTATCTGAATACACTGAGTAATAAGATATATGTGGTCTCACCAAATCTGGAGGAAACACACAGAATCCATTGCACAGATTAAATTATACCCTCTAAATTATTTATAGATGGGTCAGTCTGAGCTTGTAGCCTGCTTAAGAGAAGGCCAACAATTTGTGCCTGTATTTTAATGTGTAACTGTTTTGATGCCAGCTGAGAGGACAGACATGTTCCCACATGTTCCTCTGACTTAGCTGCTTTTGAAGCATTGAAACAAGGACACCAGGAAGTTGGCAGGATTTGGAGAGCCACTGGGATGAATGGAGGCAGTTCATGTCTTTCATAAACTGTTTAACACCCCATTGCCATGTTAGGCTATCTGGTGGATAAACATAGGTGGGACTACACCCGTTTGTATCTGGAAGGCTATTTTTAGTAAATATGTAGACCTGAAATGTAGCATTTTTTCATTATGAGCACATTCTAAACCCATGACACTGAGGACGGTGCCCACTTACAAGATAAGGCTTGATGGCTATCACTGATAAATATGCCACCAATTTGCCGAATGGGCCACTACACTCTGAAATGGTTGCCTAAGTACACTGAGATGTATTAATGACAAAAAACCCCCAAAGTTTTCAGAATTTCAAAAGAAGTTGTATTAATGACAGCTTTAATATGCGGGGGACTGTGGACTGATGGTGGCAGGCAATGGTGTTCTTATCCCAAAGCAGCCTACAGTACAACTGGGATGACATATTGCTTTCGTCACCCAGGTATTGCCTCAAATTGCAGCTAATGTGGGAAATGCTGACATGGATGTTGTCTACTATACCTGCATTTTAAAGTTATGCAGGGTCATTTCTATTATATGTGTAGAGGGAAACCAAGTGATAATACCATTCATGGGGAACTACATTTTCTTTATTATGGTCATATTTTTACCTTTGATGCCACTTAAATGGTTCCTATAAACGATATGCTCTAATTCTCTTTATCCCCTAATGAAAACACCTAAATGATCCCATGCAGGGGAGTGTGTGGGTGTATAGGAGAAGTTATACTCAGACAATTGAATGGTAGAAGAGCAATTTGTCTTCTTTTTTGAACGGTAAGTGTCCTCTATGGATTTACTCTCTTCGATTGTGTGGTTTTAAGAGGGTATCTCATTTTTGTTGAGTGAAAGTGCAGGTCAGAAAAATGAGAACTACAGGAAACAGGGAAAAATGGGACTAACTTCAGAAAACTCTAAGTGTACTATAAACAAAAAGGTAATGATAAAGAATTTATATTTGATCAGTTTTAGAATTAAACAATACTAAACTAATCTGTTTATCAATTGCTGAATGCCAAAGCCTTCTGAATACTGTGAAACAGAATTAAACAAATAAAAAAAGCCTTTATACAGTCTCTAAGAAGAATATGAGGTTATCTGTTCCAAAGTGGGAGAAAAAATTATTACAGAGAAAAGAAGTTCATGTAATTTTTAAACAACTTTGACATTCACAAGCCCACAGGCCCTGATGGGATGCATCCATGAGTACTGAGAGAGCTGGCAGGCATCATAGTTGAGGGTCATGGAGATCAGCGGAAGTGTCTGAGGACTGGAAGAAAGGAATATCACTCCAGTCTTCAAAAAGGGCAGGAAGGAAGACCCAGGGAACTACTGGCCAGTCGGCCTCACCTCAATCCCTTGAAAGGTGATGGAGCACCTAATTCTTGAGGCCATCTCTACCCACATGGAAGACAAGAAGGTGATCAGGAGTAGTCAGCATGGGTTCGCTAAAGGTAAATCATGTTTGAGCAACCTGATTGCCTTCTACGACGAGACAACTACCTGGATCAATGGAAGGAGAGCAGTCAATATTGTCTACCTTGACTTCAGCAAGGCTTTTGACATTGTCTCTCATGAAATTCTCACAGGCAAACTCAAGAAGTGTGGGTTGGACGAGTGGACAGTGGGATGGATTGAGAACCGGCTGAGTGGCAGATCCCAGAGGGTCGTGATCAATGGTACGGTGTCCAGTTGGAGGCCTGTCACTAGTGGGTTCTGTACTGGGTCCAGTGTTGTTCAGTTTATTCATCAATGACTTGGATGACGGGGTGGAGTGCCTCCTCAGCAAGTTTATTGATGATACAAAACTGGGAGGAGTGGCCGATGCCACAGAGGGTTGTGTGGCCCTTGAGAGGGACCTCGATAGGTTGGAGAGATGGGCAGAGAAAAAGCTTCTGAAGTTCAACAAGGGCAAATGCAGGGTCCTGCCCTTGGGAAGGAACAACCCCATGTACAGGCTAGGGGCCAACCTGCTGGAAAGCAGTGCTGTGGAGAGGGACCTGGGGGTCCTGGTGGACAACAAATTGTCCATGAGCCAGCAGTGTGCCCTTGTGGCCAAGAAGGCCAATGGAATCCTGGGGTGTATTAGAAGGAGCATTGACAGCAGGTCAAAGGAGGTGATCCTGCCCCTCTACTCAGCCCTAGTGAGGACACATTTGGAGTACTGTGTGCAGTTCTGGGCTCCACAGTACGAGAGAGATGTGGAGCTCCTGGAGCAGGTCCAAAGGAGAGTCACTAAGTTGGTCAAGGGTCTGGACAATCTCTTACGAAGAAAGGCTGAGGGAGCTGGGCCTGTTCAGCCTCAAGAAGAGGCAACTCAGAGGGGACTGTTTTACTGTGTATAAATACCTAAAGGGTGGGTGTCAAAAGGATGGAGTCAGGCTCTTTTCAATGGTCCCTTCCAACCTTACTAATTCTGTGATTTTGTAAAGCTATGGCTAGTTGTTCATTGAATAAGTTTTAGGATTGAAAAAAGACTGTTTATAAAACTTGGGAAGAGTGAATTAAGATGGATTTCAGTTGAGTGATTGGAGGTAACTGATTGTAGACAAGATAAATCATTCCCGGGCTTAGAGTGATTTTGAACACCAGTTTTCCAGCACGATGTAGTCCTGAAATCACTCACTAATTCTCCCTAGCACCAAATGTGGCTATGTTAGGTCTAAACCCAAGCAGCCACAGTGGTGTTTGCATTCAAGTATGTGACTTGCTTAACCTTTGATGTGAGATTTAAAGACAGGCATGTAAAGACACGGCAGCTCTGAAATGGCTGGTCCCACACATATCATGCATTTTCAGACTCCACTGAATTCAGTCATAATTCTCTTCAAAAATGTATCAGGAGGAAGAAATTATTCTTCATTTTTGCATACTAGCACTGAAGAGGTTACAGTGTGCACTCAAGAATTGCTTTCTTC
Source organism: Aegotheles bennettii (assembly GCA_013398125.1). Lineage (NCBI taxonomy): Eukaryota > Metazoa > Chordata > Aves > Caprimulgiformes > Aegothelidae > Aegotheles > Aegotheles bennettii. Next base: position 107,585 of record VZRW01009348.1, on the reverse strand, counting down.
AGCCTGTTTGGTTTCAAACCCTCACCTCTTGTTCCTCATTCCTCACACCGAAGCCAGGACACTGGGGAGAGATGAAAAATTCCCAGAGTCAAGAGGAGAATAAACAAAAACAAGTCCCTTTTACTCCACCAACACTGGAAGCAGGGCTGAGATCCCTGGGCTCTCATTCCAGCAGTTTTGGTAAGTTTTTCCAGCCTGCGATGAGACTTTTGTCTTCCTCAAATATTCCCCTGGAGTTCTGTTTTAATAAAACTGCAGTGGCACTACCTGAAGTGGAAGAAGTTGTACTGCATACAGAAAAGGTTATATATATATTAAAAAATATGATGCCCTTTATGATTATGTTCGTGGAGCTCAGGAAGGAGTAAGTAGTTCCCATCTCAGTTTGTCAGACTTCATGAACAATAGATTTGTCTGCTTGAATAGAGAGAATAATAAAAATAAGATCAGGCCTACGCTTTTTAGTCATATTGAACCTGGTCTAGTGGGAGGTGTCCCTGTCCATGGCAGAGGGGTTGGAACTAGATGATCTTTAAGGTCCCTTCCAACACAAGCCCTTCTATGACTGTATGATGTTAGGGAAATACTATAAAACAACCCATATGAAAAATATCTATAGCTCTGAGTGACAGAATGTTCATGCAATAGCCTTTCCATTAATGAGTATCCTTAAATTTCTCAGAGAGTGCACTTCATTTTATCTATACCCGGCATTGCCTTTCTAAGACAGGGTGATCCATCTCTGGTTTGTAACTACAGATTTGTAGCATGCATGCGAACAATTGTTAAGATACTTAATGTATTATCACATAAAGTGCATAATAAATGACTGACCACACAATGCTCACTATTGAAAAGCATGATTTAAAATATGCCAAGAAATGAACTTCAACCAGTTCTTAAAAAACTTGCTCACATCTTATTTTAGTTAGTAAAGAATAGCTATAGTTTATTTTATTGAAGGAAAATATACATAATCTGCATTAGCAGAAAATAATAAATTGTAATTACTTTTGACTGACCTACAGAAAAGTCTGATATAAAAACTACTCCATGCTTCTGCGGCAAAATGTGCCATGTGAGACATAGCTAGCCAAAAGTGATAACAATTTAAACAGGATATAATAGCATCCACATGAGTCAACCTTTAATATTACTGAAAATGAAACAGTATGCAATATGAGAAATTATTAATTATATTCATGGTAATTATGAAGCTGAGTAACTACACACACTGTCTCATTAAACAGACGGTTGCAGGGAATTAAAGTATTGAATAAGCACAGCAATACTAAACATCTACATTACATAAATGTACTAATTTTGCACACAGATTTAATAGCAGAAAAAATAAAAGGGGACCTTGATAATCTTTGATGTACCTGAGGGGGCAAATACAAAATTATCCTAAACTGTACAACATTTTCTGAAAATAAAGGAAGAGTAGGAGAGAACAAGGGAAACATTACTGTTCAGCTTAGGGATGTTCAGAATAGAAACAACATTGTAAGATGCAAAGCATCAAAAGCTTCCTCTGACAAAGTCAGTATGAGTTTTTATAAAATAATTTTCATTTAATCAGCATAATCTTTCTTACAATTGGTAATTCCATATGCAAAGCCAGAAACCAAGTCCTTTTATAAAGAGTAATTTTTTTTAAGATTTACTGGCCATTTAACTTGTATAAAAGAAATCCTCCTTTTCATAGTTACAAGCATACAGGCTGTATTATCCTATATACACACCTCCCTGAGTTCACCAAAGTGCTTCTTCATGTTTGCTTTAACACATTCCAACTCTTCTCACCTAACTGAGAGCAAGACTAGCACATAGCAACATTTTTATTCTACATGAAAAAAATCGTGTATCACCATGTGACAGGCAATACCTGGCGTTTTACTGTTCTTCCTAATTCTGCTATGCTTCTGTAAGAAGGGAGCTCCTGAGTGGGCTCAGGGCATGGAGGCAGAGGCAGGTGGGGCAGGCATGGGGCTCTGGGCACAGGGCTGCTGGTTGGCAGGGTGGGCAGGCAGGCTGCGGCAGGCACTTTAAGTCCTAAACCTTATTCTAAGAATAAATAATGGACTTTGTTTCTCTTGCCCAATTTTAACTTCCTTTGGGTATTTAGGTGCTCCCTACACGAGAAGTTCTAGGTAGATTGACCTTAAAACTGTAGTTTTCTGTCCTAATCGGATCATCTGCTCTTATTCTAGAGTAATAATGTACATAAAATTCTTGCTCTTACATCTGTATATTTATGTGTCTATGTAAAAGAGGACAAGAAAGAACATTGTTATATTATGTATGTTTAGATCATGTGCATTTTACACAGCAGTAAATGGGATAATTACGTAGAATTTCCTCTTTTGAAAATGTATTTGAGAAGCAGCATGTAAACCACTGCTGTGGAGCAGAAGATATTCCCCATAAGATGCCTCTACAAGTCCCTTTGAGGAGCTTCATGTACTGGGTGTTTATAGGAAATAGAGGAAATGTTGAACCATCTAAGTTTTGCAGGTGGAAAACAGGAAGAATTTAGTTGGATAGGGACATTTTCATCAAGACTAAATAAATCAATACAAACTAGTGATATAAATTAATATATTAAAAACAGAGTGAAAAAGAAGGCTATTCATTAGAAGAAATGGCAATACAAATTGGTAATTACTAGAAGAATTGTCAGATAACTGAATTCAATGGAAAGCTCTGAGATTTACACGGTATTGCTCCTATCAAAAGTGTCTTTTGCATTTATCCACAATAAAATGTAGTTACAGGTCCTTTCTTCAGCCTGACATATTTCTGCTTGCATATTTCTGTCCTCCACTTCGTGTCTCTGATTCTGAGAGGCATGTCCCGAGCCCTGTACCACTGCATGCTGCCCCTCAGCGTTACCTGAAGATAAGGGACCTATGAAACAGATGGAGTTTCACTGCAGGTGGTGCAAGCGTGGGAACTGTGTGCTGAAGTTTGCATGCCTGGGAAGAGCCGCTCCAAGAAGAGCAGGACTCAGGCTGATACTGTTAGCTCTGACAATGGGCTGCTGGCGGTAGGTTGTCCATTTCTCCCTCTCAAAGATTCCCGCGCATCTGATTTTTGCCTGCAGCCACTCGAAGTCTTTGCTCACTGGGAAAGCCCGCCATGTCCATTTATTGTCATGGATGAAAGATCCACAGGCTGCATGAAGCAACGAGATGTAAATAGCAAGGCTGGGTGAAGAACAGGAGAACGTGGAGGCACAGTGAAGGGGCTGAGGGACGCAGAGGTGTGGGAATGCACCAGGCGAGGGACCATCAGATGGTCAGGAGGAGGAGGATGGGGAGGGCAGGAGACAGCTGATTAAAGCTGTGAGCAGCACAGCACAGCACTGAGCTAATGTGATGTGGCAGAGGCTATGAGGGAAGTATGACGAGGCAAATGAATGTAAGGGATAACAGTGACAGGAGACCGTTGCATCTGAAGGCCTGTGATGGCAGTATCCAGGGGGGGGTGGGACAAGAGAAGATTGAAAACCTGTCTACTTCGGGGTTGCAGAGATGGTAAATAGTGATGATCAAATAGCCTGTACTTAAGGTTATTCTGAATTTGAAAGCTTCAAATGTAAATTGTGTTAATAGTGACATATGCAAGTTAAAATGTAGGTCTGCCTTGTAAGGTTAATTTTAACAACTTAGGTTAGAAATAGCAAAGAATAGTTATTTTTTCGCATCTACTCTTGTAAACTCTATTTTTCTGTTGTACTGCAGATAAAACTGTCTTTAACAGCCAATCACATATAAAATAAGTATGAAAAAGTAGAGTAAAAGCCAAGAATAAAAAGAACTTCCCTTTGTACATGAGGCTGAACTTGGGAAATAGAAATTTTGTACTACAGGAGGATTCCACATAATGATATTTAGTGCACAGAGATTAGTATTATATGACAATTACATGCAAAAAAATGAAGAGATGTTTAATATTGCCATTAAGACCAGTCTCTATAGACACTGTGTATTGTATTTACAAAAGAAAAAGACCCTCCTCACAGTCTAACTGTTGATTTAAAACAGCTAAGCTTTCAAAAGCTGAGAACAATTTTTCAGTCAGTCAATAGACATATGAGATTTACAAGGAGGAAATGGAGTTTTCTGTTATTTTAATTTTGATTTAGAGGCGATTTAGCATATTGCAGCTTTCAGGTCCTTGTGAACCATTTTTCAGTCAGCTGAGATTAAAGTCCCTAGCAAGATTAATTGTAGAGTTGGGATTAAGAGATTTTATAAATCACTCAAATTCAAAAATAAAGCTACCAGAGTACTAGGATAATGATAGATATATCCATATTGTATCAGCTACAGCTAAATTGAATTGACACTGTAATAGACTGAACACAGTCAAATACGACAGTACAAGTTATTAATAAAGATTATTCGTGACGAAAATGCAGACACCACTGCAGTGACAGTTCCTGGGGGGAAAGTTCTCTTCAAGAGCACTCATTTTTCTACACACACCTGTAAGAAAGGCCCTGGCATGGCTTCCTGATTTGTCAGGGCTTCCTGCTCCAGTGGGACAGTATGCATTATAATGAAATTACCACCCTTCCTTCAGTAACTACAGTGTACATAATGATGCAGTGTTAATTTGTTGTGATGGCTAAACTTTAAAGAATTTCAGACCAAAAGTTTGCATACTTGGGGAATGCACCTATTGCTTATCTGGACCAAGGACAGAAATTTATTTGAAATTCTTTCTCTCGGATCAGGCTGTTGTAAAGATATGATAAGCCTTATTCATATACACGTATATGTGTGTGTATACATATATACATATACACACACCCATACATCCACAGATACACCCCCACCCCCACACAAGAGACATCTATCTGTGCATAGCTATATGTCCTGTTCAATACCCCAAAGAAAAAGACAGAGCAAGAGAGAGAGAGCTTTCCTTTGTTAAAGCCAAGGGGTGAACTGTCTGAATCCATTAAGTATGAAAGGAGAACAGTTAGCAGGAAAAAGAAATCTCAAAGGTATTTCTAAAAAAGGTTGAGGGGTCATTAAGGCACTGGAGAAATGTAAGGTTATTTCCTTGGCATGCCATCTAGGTATTTTATTAATTTCTTTAAGTGGCTGCTCCGAACAGGGCACAGCTTTATTCTTCAACCCACCGCACTATAAGGGAGACGCTGTATTTTTGGGCTGAAGTGAAACCTCACCTTGTGACCAAGACTGAAGCCTCAGCAGCATCTGGCCTGTAGCAGAAGGTGAGATCACATCCACATCTATGCCTCACTTTGTCTGTTTCATACATCTCATAAAACCAACGTGATACTTGGGATGCAGCTGAAAATCTGCAGGCTGCCTGCCTTCTTGCTGACTCAGCTGACTGGGCGCTCAGCTAATTTCTGCAGCGCTACAGAAGCTTCCTCACTGCGGAGGCGAGGAAATATTTTTAATTGATTAGAGCCTCCCAGAAAGCCAAAGCTAATTTGTCAGTTCTCAGATGAGCTGTTCTAAAAATCCTGTTCTCTGGCTGTAGAGGTAAATCAGACTTAGGCTGGGATGGCCCTTTGTCACTCCTATTCAGGCTGCATCGGTCACACTCATAAACTTTTTGGGGAAGAACAACTCCCTCCTCTGCATTAGTGTGCTGCAGTTTTGAGTGAAGTCAAATGCCATTGATTTAAAAGGAAAGAAGAGCTGAAAGGGTCAGTGACCTCCAGCTTGAAAAGTTTGGAGTCGAGTTTCAAGGCATGAGACAAAGTTGAAAGACTGAAATAGACTGACTTCAAAGGGGAAAAAAAATGATATTGTGAGAGCAAGTTATACTCTGAATTTCCACATGGTATAGTCCGTTTTGGTGAAGAACAGTTTAATTTGATATTATGCTTATAGCCTAACTTTAGAGAGATAATGACAGGTAAGGACAGACAAAAAGAAAACTATGGACCTGCAGGGGCAAGACCTGTTGGTGCAGACCGGAAGGAAAACCTGATGGTAGGGATGCTTGCTATACAAAACTAGGAAAGGGAACGGGAACGCGACCACACAGTATAATGAGAGGATGTAAAGAGCAGAGATAACATTTCAAAATCTGAAAAGTATGTGATTCTTAAGGCCACAAAGGTATAAAAACTGAAGAAATACATAAAAATGAAAGGTTTGGATAGATAATTTTTCTTTGTTTAAACAAAACCTGAATGAATGAGAGATGTAGTTTCTTTTGTGTAATAAAGACAAGCTGGGAAAGCAGGTTAACTACCTAGAACAACAAATGAGAATTACTATACAGATTTGTTAAAAAACCCAAAATATAGGTCAAACATCTTTTCTTCATGTGCAAATGTGCTCTCAGATGTTTAATTTTATTTTAATTAATGTTTTCTAATATGCAGCGGGGTGCCAAATGATCAGAATAGGCATCAACAGTGTTTATAGGAGGAATCTGAATTCTTCAGAAAATACAGAGACCTTTGTGTAATACAAACCAAACAATGGTTACACCACAAATGTATTTTAATTATAACAATAAAAAGAAAAGACATTTACACAGAGTCCATTTTCAATATATTTTTCTTCTTTTAAAAATTATTTTACCCTTCCCAACATCCATGTGCAACATACACATGCACGATATCAGAGTGCACAACATCTGAGAATAGATAAGAAAAAGGGATTGTGGAAGTCTTTCTGCAGATTTTAATACACTTTGGATTAGGCCCTTTAACAGTAACTATGTTACATGACATGAACATTTGCCTTTGGAACCTCAGGCTGGGTCAAGTAATTGCATCTGGGAAATACAGTTTCTGTTTCTTCCCAGGTCTTCCGTGGTCACATTTTTTGAAGATCAATTTTGACAGCACTCATTTAAATGTTTCCTTACTTCATTGTAAAAGAAGGATGAAAATGGCCCACAGAAATCTCAGGAGGAATGTATGAATTCAATCATAGCAAGAAATGTGAATTAGACCCTTTCTGCCATGTACTTACAGGAAAGTAATCTTGCCAACACTCAGGAATACATTTTATATCTTTCAAAGTACATTCCACAGTCTTGTACTTTATCTCTAGATCTTTTAAGATGATAGAGCCATAAGGAGTGGGACTATACTTAGAAAAAACCCCTAAAATGATCTATTCCCATAACCCTGGGACCCATGATTTTGAGAACAGCCCCAAATATCACAAATCTTGTGGTGAAGCAGAGATGTCAACACCCACTGACACAGAGAGCACCGTACCGTGAGGCCATATGTTATGTTCCATGTACTCAGTACCTTTCTTTTGCTAGAAATAAGCTTGCGGACAACACAATTTCCCAACATTACTGGCTTGCAACAGCTACCCTTAGACAAGCAGCCATCTTCCCACGGTGCTTTATTCAAGGGGTTTCCCAAACTATTTTACCTATGAATCAGTTTCATAGAGTCTGGAAAATAGGTGCAATGAAATAGCAACAGTTTGAGAGATCCTACAGCAGGACTGAAAATAGGAGTTGTTTACAACAGTGACTGAAGTAAATAGAATAAGAATCCTCGTGTACAAAACATGCTAGTGACACAGTCAGTTATATCTGACATTAGTCTCCTGTGCACACGTACTCATTACTTTCTTATAGATAACAATTTCTCTCATCATACTGGCCTCTTAGTAATACAATATGGCATCATCAACTATGCAATCCTTTATCAAGCAGTACATTTTCGTATGATCTATATGCACACATTTCTTAAAATGACAACTGGCATCAAGATAAAGGCAGACCAAAAAATTATTACAAAGCAGGACAAGAACCACCTCTTTGCTTATTTCATTAATAAGCAATGCATAGCTGCATTACTCATGTCTCAAAATAATACAGTTGCCAAATACAATTGAGTGTGGATTGAAAAGTCTTTACCTCGTGGTGAAATAACTGGACCTTCACCTTCTATTTTAAAAGGATGCCTATTGCATATATTGCCTCAAGATGCAAAAGATTCAACACAGAGAATGGCAAAAAATATCCCTTCAAATTGTCTTTCAGACATTAGGTTTGGATCTCTGAGAGGAATTCAAGCTCAATTTTATAACTGATAAATCCATTTAGTGGATATGCCAATATCCACTAAATAATACAATTTTCTTTTGCTGTGGCACTGAATGTAACACTGGTAGCTACTAGAAACACACTAAGCCCAGTAAAGAAGCAAACAAAAAGGGCCTGTTAAGATGGACCTTGTATAGCAAGTAAGAAGTCTGGACTGGCCTGGGCTGGGAGGGTAGCAGGATGAACAGGGCATCGCCCAGGCCAAAGCTTTAACTAACTGAAAGAGATGTTGTAAAGTTTCAAATTCTTTCTTCACTGTGTAATCACAGTTATCTAACTCAGAAAATGTCCAGTCAGCAAGGTGTACAGCCCCTGTAAGTCTTGTCAGTGAACTCAAAGCTTCCCTAAACTGGAACACAAAACGTGGGAAACAAAGTTAGACCATCTCTAACACTGCTATACAGACCCATCTTTAGGTCACTGGCTGGGAAAGTCCAATTTACAGAATGACAAGTACTTTGAATTCACAACTCATTCTTTTTTAAACCTTTCCCTGATAGTATCAGTGTTAACTACTATAAACATTACTAATGTGGCATTAAAATTCTATTTATAAACACTTCTCTTTCAATAGTGTACTTATGGTAATCAAATAGGAAACATTCACTCTCTTTCTTAATGGAGTACTCTTCTATTATAGACCGAGGTGGCATACCAAACCTTTCACAAATGTGTCAAAAAGAAGGTAAATATTTTTGCTCCCATAGCTCCTCCCAGGGAGCTGTTCTGGATCCTCACACTCCACACGGGCAAGGTGAACAATTCACCTCTTTTCACTTTGTTTCATAAAAGACAGGCCCACCAATGTATTTGACTCCATTAATAGCCCCGCAGGTAAATTTTCCCAGTTTCTGTTCCTGTTAATGAACATGTGTGCTAAGAATTGCGCTCAGCCTTCCAGATAAGGTCTTAAAAATGTCTTGAATATGACATTGGTAATTCCTTATCTCTACAGGCAATGCCAGAGGATGGATCTTAAAAGTGTACCTGCCTTTTTTATAGATCCATTAGATGGGTGGTTTGAAATAATCCTGTGATCATCCAATAAAGCTCCATTTTGACACCCTCCCTCAGCAATTAATACTACTGGTTATCAACACTCTGCACTATGGCGTTTCATCCCATTTCTGTTTTTCCAGTCTTCATAATCACTAGATTTTTCCTGTTTGACATTCTGAGCCTACTCAATCATGGTAATGATCTGACACCTTCATCATACTGGTACAGTTCTATGTTTGTGGTTAGTGTCCTTATTGACAGCATTAGCAAACAAATCCATAAGGAATTCTGTAAATCTCCTGTCTTTCACTCCAGTTTCTTGCCTTTACTGCCATATTTCCACGTTCTTCCAGAAGACTGATGTAAAGCAATTACTTAAAACTTCATGAACAATAGTGTATCTTGCATCTGCAGAAGTAATTCATATGGGGTAGTGCAAAAGATGCGTATTTTTGTCAGACTGCCAAAGACCCCTGGTGAATAATATGGGTCAACAGGAAAGATTAAGTATCTTCAGCTGCTTAGAAAGGGTGCAACTCAAATATAAATGCTTTCGTATTAGAAACAAATCCAAATAAAACAAAAAACTGTTGGAAATTATGCAACCATTTGCTAAATAAATCCATACCCATCCAGCTATACTGGGAACATGCAGGTAAATTTTAGGCAGCTATTTAAATTTTTTCCATGAAAATACTCAGTTTAAATATTCATTATTGCCTTGAAAGTTTTATGTTTCATCCTCCAATGATATATCAACATACACATTAAAAATTATTACAAGGAGAGGACTCCTTTAAATATCCTCTTACTAACCTTAGGTGGTTTAAAAGGATAGTCCGGTGAAAAGGTAATGTCAAGGAAGAAAACTCCACCTTCATATACAGACCCTGGAGGCCCCAGTATAGTTGACCTCCATTCATAAATGTTGTCTCCTTTAGGTCCAGCACTAAAACAGAAAACAAAAATATAACATAATAACGACATACAAACAAGAATATACCACATCACTTATACTCTACTAGTAGTACCACTGGTTTTGCAATAACACTACAAGTTAAAATTGTGTATCACATTCATTAAGTTAGTCTTGGATAAAACACATAACTGGTGTCCTAAGCTCTGTCAGTGAAGTGATATATTCAGCCAGGAGGAAGTATTAAAATCACATTATAAATTATTCAAATAAGCCCAGAAAAATTCCTGACTGTCTTATCTCAAATATTTTTTGGGCAGATGTGAAGTATTTACAGTGCAAGGATACAGAGACTTTGCTGAGATGTCTTGTCACTGCCTTGCCTCACAAGCCATCCTATTTTCACCTACCTCCTCATCCACCTACCTCATCAGTCAGTAGCAGTGTAATTACACACATTACTATACAGCACAGGCTGTACTAAAGACTGAGCAGGGTACAAACGACCTTGCAGCTCCACTTTCTAAGTCACTAACATAAGGTCCCCAGTCACAAGTACAGAAGGCTGTTTTACTCTGCAATGGTTACCTTATCTTAAAAATATAAACAGTAAGCAGGTTAAACTGTTGCATTATGCTAATTCAAAGTCCTCATTTAAAAACACAGTACTGAAATAATATCTACAATGGACAAAACATAATCCTGTATGTGAAACAAGAAAAATCTCTTACTAACATGGTTGGTTCCTAAGAAATAATATTAACAACTAACAAAAGTTCTTGGGCATGACTCTTCCAAAAGCCAACATGACTTCCTTTCATACGACATAATGCTTGTCTACAGAAATTCATATTTTACTCAGGGTCGCTTCTTAAGGAATATGAAGACTTATTTTTGGTTTGCAGCCTGCTGATACCAGTCACTGGTACAGGACCTGAATTTTAATTAAGATCAACTGGGATGGTGACTTCTAGATAGCTGAATAATATTTTTCAGAGGAAGGCAGTGCTGGTATATATTTCAAATAAGTGACGTGGTATGGTCTTAAGGCATTTTTGTGAAACAATTCTTGTTATGTTTGCAATAAAGATTTCCACAGCACGCAAGGGTTTGTGAAATAACCCTGCATGCAGAACAGACGAAAGCTCTTGGCTATGCTCCATGCCACACAATGTACCCAAGGCGTACAATTATTATAGAGCATCATGTCATGTTCACTGCTCAACTATTCATTTTGTTCACTGAAAGTTAATAAAACCCTCTTTCACCTGAAATTTCTTGGGCTCCCTTCATTAAAACTTCTGACTGAATGATTCCCTGCATACAACTGAGTGACTTAGTACTGCACGGTGTACTTCATTAGTCATGGTACTGACATCAATTTTCTATAATAGCTGTTAATGCTTCTTGGCTTTCTAAACTATGTGCTTTCTTAACAAAAATGGGTTACAGGGCCTATAACAATATGGAACATTCATTTTCTATCAGCCATAATAACAAAACTAGCAATTGTTTTAAAGATAAAATCTGGCTTTTTAAGTGTCACAATAGCAGAAGTGTTGCCATCCATATTTCACAGTGTCTATAATACATCAGGTTGCTAGCTGCCAAACAAATTTAATTTACCCAGTTCTCAGTTTGCATTAACCTTTGAATAATAAAACACAGCTGAGACTGCTGTAAGAAACAAACCAGGGAATGAATAATTAAAAACACCTCCACCGCCTTTAGAAAGACCAATCCCAAGCCAACAGGGAAGGTTTAATTGTGACCGAAGTAGGCATTAAGGGGCTAATTGAACTCTTTATAAGCCCAAACGAATGTGGGACTACATCAGTGCTATGGTACACAAGGTTCACAGAAAGTAAAGCCCTTAAAAAAAAATAAATCAGGCAATTAGTTCAAATCGAAAAGGCAAAAAGCAGGGGCAGTCTGAATCTTACACAAAAAAACCCCTGTAGTAAGTGAAGACAATCCTTTCCCATTTTCTGCAGAAAAACATTCTAATACTTGGAGAAGTAATGACTCAGTTGATACCAGCAGGTTAAAATGGAAATGATACAAATTCAATCCCAGAGAAATGGTTGGAACAAAAGCAAGCCCTGTCTTTCTTAGGCCTTGTTTAGCCAGGAGGGGATGGCCAGGACCTTTCTGGGTTTGAGTGAGGCTCACTTTTTTGATCAGAACTCTCTCTGGTAGTGGCAGTTTCATAATGCATATTATTTTTATTTGTTTTGCCTATTTATTTAATTGCATTAACATTTGAAATGAGCAGTCATTAATTAGAATAGTTGGAAAATGGTCCATCTGCCAGTTGAACTGTTTCGGCACGTCCAGCTACAAGCCCAGCCTGATCACATTCTGAGGATACTGATTAACATTAATTGAAGGTTTTCTTTGCAAATGAGAGATGAAGCTTTATTAAGTATTATTATTAATTTGAAGAATGGCTTGAATTGTATGGAGTGTGGGAAGACTGCTGTTATCGATGCTGCCTGTTAGAGTGCCTGCTGGCAACAAGGCTGTTCAGCCAATGTAAAATAGCGATCCATGTGCACAGGGAACAGCTGGTATTAAGGGCGACAGCATGCACCAGCATAACGTTTTTTCACTTGCACATTAATAATACAAAAAGTTTGACAGGTGTATTATCTTTGTTTTCCTCCTTTCCTAATTGTTAAGCCTTTTATTTATCCACATTATTGGCAACAGGAGTGACGACTCATCAGGCTTCACCAGAGAAAATTCCCTCAGCCAGAGCCTTATTCTATAGGGTTTATAATGCAAGAGGATTTAATTGCCCTTCTCTCTACATGGATATCTGCCCAGCACACTGAAACCCAAGTGTTTTACATTCAGTATGATTTATATTCCAGCTCTATTAATGTTATTGGCAACCAAACCACAGATCTCAGAGAAAGTAAACCAAACATCTCAGTGCCTGAAGTTCTGTTATCTTTGGAAGGACAGATTCAGACGTGCACCCTCTCGGCAAAGGGCAGACTAAATCTGTCTTGAACTCAACTGACCCAGGGCCAAAGCATACGCATGCTGCCTGCTACTAACCCACTGCTAAATCAGTCAGCTTTGGCGGAGAAATAAAGGTGGCTGAGGAAGCTCCAGGTGGAAGTGGCTGAACTATAAGGATAAGGTGGTTAGAAGGACAGGTGTGATGTCAGAGTCTATGGGCATATGAAATTCAGGACAATGGAGTCGACACATGTAAAATGGTCTCCTTTGTATTTTGCTCTCCTTTGCCTCTCCTTACATAGTTAGTTCTGCCACTGCTTCCCACATACATACTTGCCAGTGAAATGTATGTACATCAGTTACAGTTAGTAGCAAAATAGTTTAAATGCTACTATAACTGAATTAATTTTGCTTTAAATATGCTTAACGCACTGAGTATTTTCTATTCCCTCAACATGTTTTAGGCAGGCAGTCACTTGAAAGTAGTGCTGCTAAAAACTGCTTGTCCAGTACAATCCATTATAAACACCAAGCTTTCCCTGCATTCAGAATATCCTGAAATATTAAATTAAAAATGATGTATTAGAAGAGTTGTATGAAAAAAAACAGCATCTATGAGACATACCAGATGAAAACCCATCTGGAGAAGTTATGAAAGTACAGTTGATGTTTAGTTTTATCAGAGCTCTGAATTGTATACAAATTTACTCAATTTCCAGAGAATAGCCCAAAAAAGTAAAAAATACAGAAATGCAAAAAACCAACAGTATCCCACATTTATCAAGTAGTGATATGGAGTAAATAAGCCAAAATAGTATTATTATTTTCTAATCTAACTTATGTTTCTTGATGAGGGATCCCCTGCTTCCCCAGCACCTATAACTGGAGGTAGCATATACTTAAACTGTAGAAAACGAGGGCTAGTTCCATGCCTTCCCTTCTATTCTTGGTCTCTGAATCTTGCTGGTAACTACATTTAAAGCGTAACTGTACTATTTAACAGAAGGGAAAGGCAAGCCTACAGCACAAAACAAAGCAGTAAGAAAGGGAATTGTAACTTAAATTGCCTTCTAGTTCCTACATGCTAATGGTGGGGGGAGCGATCAGGCCAAATGAAGCAGGAAAGCGAGATGGCTGGGAGGCCTTGCTGTCCCTCTGGACTCAGAAAGAAACAGAAAGATTATTCTGGACTGAGTGAGTTTAAGTTCATTTTTACCCTCATCCGTTATAGCAGGTCAGAATAAAGCAGGGCCAGGATATTATACTAACTTTGTCCATGAACTCAATTCCCATGGCATTGTCTATGGCAATTCATTCTTACGACTGGACTATCTAATGTGAATTGCCTTAGTACACAGAAATACACATGAGAACTGGGGTACTCCTGCACTAGGTGCAGTCCACAGAGTATGTAGACCCTCTCAACTATCTGTGGTAACATATGACAGAAGAAAGAACAGGGATACACTCAAGTGTCTTCCTCTTCCTTTCCTTTTATTATACAGAGTCTTGAACTTACTATTTAAGAGATTTCCCTCTTAGGAGAGAAGCTCACCACAGAATTATCTCTGTTTATAAGACATGTAACACTTTCTCTTGCAATCCTGTTTCTTGCACATTTAACAGTTATGCTGGAGCAGACCCTGCCTCTGGCTGCCCTCTGTGAATGCTTCTGGGAAGCCTGTTGCCCAGAGGGCAAAGTGGATACAAAAGTATTGGAAGATTGGCAAAATAATTTAAGAGCCTAGCTGGTGAGTGAAAAGGATGGATATGGTAAATCAGAAGACTGCAGATTCAATTTTCAGTGAGATTAAGTCTCTTGAGAAGCCTCATTAAAACAAATCCAGTACATACCTCTGCTCTTTGTTTTGAACATAGTGCCAATACTGAAACTGGTCCTAAGTGAAAGTCTTGCTTTGGTCCGTACCACAGACTGGGGCTGTCCCTGTGCTTGGGGACAGCCATGAGGCTAGCCGTGGGCCTGTGCTGGCAAAGTGGTTGCTGGACAATCTCAATCTTGGAAGAAGTAAATCAGCAGGAGTGATGCTGCTGCTAACATCACCAGGTGACTCAGACCCACCTGCCAGCTCAGCCCAGCGCTATTCAACAAAATGCAAAAACAGAGCCATCGAGAAGCACTGGCATCACAGCCCTGTGAGCAACTATAGTTCTCAGCCCTGCTTTCCCACTGCTGTGTGTCTGTGGCTTTGGAACAGATACAGACAGTGCCAGTAGCACCAGTCATCTTTTGAATTTCTTCTGCTCTTCTCCCAATTCTCTCTCCTCTCCACTCTTGAAGCCCACTTGATCCACCACCTCTCAAGCCTTCACGCTTTCTCTTCCCTTGTTACTGATAATTCTTCATAGAACTTGTGTTTTCTATTTTCTGCTTGAGGGTAGTTTCTCACCCACCCCCTCTTTGTATAGTGATAATTCATTGCTCCTTCTTCACGGTGGATCCTTTCTCCATTCAGGTACATGCAGATCCCCCTCCTCCTAACACCTCCTTTTTTTTCTCTCATCAACAGCCATCAACACATCCTGTTATTTTTCATCTTTCTCCAGAAAGGAGGAGGGGGTGGAAAATGGTGCAGGGGGATTTCATTACAGTACAGCAGTTACTCATTTTGTTTCTTTCCTTCCCTGTTGCCCTTCTTCTGAGACGTAGAAAATGAAGAGCAAGCAGAGCGGGTGCTGCATCAACAGCAGCGTAGGGAAGGGAAAGGGAGTCACAGCTGCCTGCCCAGATGCTACAGTGATATCAGTAGGTACTTTTATAAATGTATGTAATAAACAGTTGCCACAGCAGCCAAAGGAATACATTTCTACAAAACAAAAGCAAAGAGATAGCAGTGAGCACTGAGACCGCCTGTGGCAACGGGCACAGTTGTATGGTTAATAACACCTCTGCTATGAATAAAATTAGCAGGCTAGCCTCCAAGCAGTAAAACCTAAGAACAATTAAAGAAATAAACCCCTTCAGAAATAGAGATAAGTGCTTAGTTCAGCTATAATATTGATGACTTAAACTCTCATCAAGAAATAAACCCTACCCAAATTAGTACCTTTGGAATGAATAATCTTAATTAATATATCTTAATATCTTTTTTCCTGAAAATCTGCTGAAAACTCCTAAAATATTCCTTTTTTTCTTTTTCTTTTTAATTTATCTTCATTTCAATGCCTTCATGGAGATGGTACAAAAAGTGCCATTATGAAAATACTGGAAGGTGTTCACAGTTCTTATTAATTATTATCTAGAACAAAGCTAGGAATTTTTCAGCATTAAATTTGAGCCCCAAGAGTTCTGAATTACTCTAAGAAAATTAACAATATATATAAATTTTTAAAGAGTTCTTTTTACTTTAACTAGATGTTACATGTAGTGAAAAAGCTTGGCTTTCCATGATCTAACATTCAAATTTGGGTCTATGTTAGATCCAGTGTTTTTGGTCACCATGCAATATTACTCGGAATGTGTGTCTTATGTATGTTGGAATATCAACATATTTAGACGAGGGTAAGCACGATTTTTGTGTAGGTATCTTTCATTAGACTTAATTATTCATAATGGAAACTGAGGGTGAAGTGATGGGGCCATGTGTCATTCAGAAAGGCTTTGGCAGAAAGAGAAACTTCAGACAAATCCCTTATACCACTACTGTTTCCATTACAGCAAGAGAATTCAGCTGAAAAATTTGGATCAGACTTTCTTCCAGTTGTTTCCAGTTTTCTGATTGAGACCATCTTTCCATAAGAAACTTTTTTTAAAAAAATACTTTTAGGCAAGCAGTAAGAGAAGAAGGATATTAATTCATTTTTCTAACCCATGCTACAATTCCTTCAAAGTGGTTATATCCTGCTTTTTATTGAAGCCAGTTACCATTTTCATCTACACTTTGGAACCAATATGATTGTGGTAAATGTGACTGGAAGAATATCTATGAAAACTGATTCCAAAGGAGCAGCAACATATTACAGGACAAGACAAGATATTGCTTCTTATGCTTACTGTGAGTGACTGAATTCAGTACAGTACGGCATTTTTTCACTGTGAATCTTCTCTAGGTTTAGCAAGGTGTTTCTGTTCAGTCCATTTATCACCCAAAATTGATATGCAGTTTAACTCTGGGGCTTCCTGCCACCTTTTTGCAGCAAACCCATGGCACAACAGGTCAGTGCGCTGAAAGTCTATATGAGTCAAATCCTTTTCTCATTGTGATACACTTTCTCTGCCCTCCTGTCACTGGAGCCTTTAAAAATTATTGGCTGAACCTGCTGAAGCTGTGTTGTGCTTAAAATTAATAAGTTTTGGCCACAGTAAAAATAATAAATAGCAATTAATAATAAAAGCGAATATCACTTAGTTGATTTTATTATTCACTTCTAAATAATGCCACTAAAAATTATTAAAAGCATCCTAGTACTTTAGCATGCTGGTATTACTCAAATAGTACTTTGATGCTTTTATTCTCTAAAGTCCTATCTTCAGAGAGTTCCTGAGATATAAACCATCATGAAGAGAACTGCTTCTTAATGCACAAAATAGTTATTTATATTATAGTATCTACAGCAATTTATTCATTGCAAACACCATTACACAGTGTACGATCACAGCATGCTGAGTATTCACAATGAGATTTTAAAAATGGCAATTTTGTTAAGTATTCTCCACTTTGTTCAGCTGAACAAAATTACATAAAACCCTTCACAGAAGGCTTTCCTTGTTCAGTGCCGGAAACAACCATTTGCCTCCTATTACACATCTATGGGCTCAATTCCCTTTTGCTACGTCTTTTGTTTCTTGTTCTTTTAAAGCAATACCATTAACCGTAGTTCCAGTTCTTTCATACCACCAGAAATGGACTGTGTAGTTTAAATAAGATAATATATTTATCAGCCTGATTTGCCTCTATAGTAAATTATATCAAAAGTGATTTGTAGCCATATTTTAGCAAAAGAGGAAAACACAAGTAATTAGAAATAAAAAACACTACCAAAAAAATTAATAGACTGTCCTGGGACCTTCTAATATGACCTCCAACCTTACAGCTTGACAAGTGATATTATTTTGATGTTCCTCCTAATTTGCTTTTCCTTGAGTTTTTTTCTTTCCCCGGATTACCATTTATTTTTCAAAACGTAACTACTTTTTAATTTCACAACATTTTCCCTTATCCACAACAGTTGTAATTTACCATTCTATCTTTTCTAAGTTAAAGAGAAAAAATGACACACAACAGCGGGGTAGCACCATCAGGCACTATATTGTTAAATTCTCAATCTAATTTAAAAGGATGGGGTGACTGAGTGTGGACAGATAGCACAGAAACCCCGTAGCAGCTGGAAGATTTAAGAGATGTAGTAAGGAAGAAAGCATTCTTTAAGACAACATCAACTTTTCAGTTTCTGTGGAAACCTTAGAGGCAATGCAGAAGAGAGAGGTAGACAGGGCTAAGGTAGACCAGTTCAAATAGGCTAGAAAGACTGGTCATGAATGGGTGCGATATACTGAAAGCTTTGGATTTGAGATCCATTTGATATGTTGATTTGATCACTTATAAAAAAATTATTCCAAACTACTGCTGTTCAACAGAAATGATAAAAAAAAATAATAATGCGCAATGTATTAGTAATGAATAGGTCAGCTGAACTTCAGCTAATGTCTCCTTCACTTTCTGATGATGGACTGATGATTTCATGTAAGAAATTTTGTAAGCCTTATCCAAATAAGATCTCTACAGTATCTTACTTACTTCACAAAATATTAGTGTAAAGACATTCAGCAGTACTCAGACATTTCAGTAACTGAGAATGATTTATACAGGATTATTTTTTATGTATGTACACACACATTTTCTGATTATTAGGAATACTATAAGCAAGGCAGTAGTATTTTTCAATGAATGCATATTCTCTGTTCCTCAGAAAGCTGGTTTTCTGTATAAACACTAGTCATTGTACATTTCCCCTACCTGGAAATGCCTATAAAGAGGTTTGATTTGCTTAAGTCTGCCATCTTTAATAACGCCATCTACAGGCAGTTGTCTAAATAGGAGCTTGGAAATTTTGAAACCTTATGCAACATGAATAATTTTGTAGCTTTTTTCCTGAAGGGGCCTGATTCTGATATTTCCTTTTGTGATGTTTCAGAGACTTTAGTTTCTACACCTAAGCTGCTTGTAAAACTGTCCCAAAATATTAATGAAGGAAAGCAGTAAGAAGAAAATTTAAAGAAGTTAGTATTTACAGAGTGAGATATCTCAAACATACAATACAGCCGTGTAACCAACAAGTCTACTCTTCTGCCCATCCTATAAACAGAGGAACAGGCTTGAATACAGATTTCCCTCATTTCAGTGAGATTCACACATGCTTACATGTGAAATGGTTGCTTACACAAGGAAACAACTCTATATTATGCCACAGATTAACTAACATGATGTTAAACACATTATAAAACAAGTCATTTCCTCCTGAGTAAACAAGCCCATAAAGCCAACAGGCACAGAAAAAGGAAATTTGATTCTGAAATCCATATACTTCAAAAGCAGATTCTTTTTATTCAGTGAATTTAGTTAAGAGGCTGTCTTATTTCTCCAGATCTCTGGTAAACAGAAGAAAACACACTTGGAAATTACTGGCAAAACCGGACATGTTTTCATAACATTTGTTCTTCATTTGAAATGATTCTCTTCAAATGTGGAGACCAGCCATAGGTCCAAAGTGAAAGAAACCTTAAAACCTCAACTTCTGATTGAGACTGAGGCCACATTCTGACTTAACAAAAAAAGCACCATTTACAGGCATTTTTTTTTTTCACTGTCTGTGAGGACTGAGCAATTTACACCACTTGAATGACTAGTCGAAATAATCAGGGATCTGGCAGATTCTTGGGGAGTGTTTATGTGAGACTGCGACCTGGTAACGTGGCTTCTACTTCATTAGAATATTGTTAAGACTTTTTCATGTACCCCTTCCCTGGGGTGGAGGACGTATCTGAATCCATGACAGGGTGACCATAAAATAAAATATACAGAAATTTCTCATTTTTCTATCAGGATAATATTCTCCTACGATCTTTCAGGAGAGTCTTCGGGTCTGAAGTTAAGAAGGGGTTTACGTACAACTGAGCTTTCTGATCTGAGGTTGCTGGAAATTCTGTCAAAGTCAGTGTCTTGATTTTCGCAGCTAGGGTGGACTGCGAGCTTCCAAAACAATATTTTATTGCTCACTTCTTCCCCAAAGGAAAGAAAATAAACAACACAAACCAAGCGCTTGGAGATTGAAAACAAACTATACTAATTTAATGAAAACAGGGGAAAAAGGGATAACAGGTAAAAGGGAAATGGAAGGGAAAAAGGATAAATATATTCACAAAATCCCGAAACCAGGAGTCCAGGGAAGAAAGAGTTCTCCTCTCGTCTGCCGAAGAGGTCGGGGAAAAGAAAAAAAAAACAAAACAGTCTCTACAGGCGAAGAAGAGAAAAAAAACCTGATAAGCGGGTGCTTCTTGCTCTGCCCTCCCTTCGCTCAGGAATGCAAGCGACAGACACGGCAGAAAGCTGGAGTCCGAACAGAAGGAGAGGAAAAAAAAACCTCAGCTCCCGATTCCTTCACCATTTTTTTTTCAGTTCTTGGCAGGAAGTTTTGTTATGGAATAATCCGTTCCTTTCCGAGACGGATTTCCAAAAAGGACAAAAAGCTTCAAACTGTAACAGTCAGACCTGGAGTTACCAAGCGAACTTGCTAAAACAGTTTCAGAAACTGGTTATGCCATCGCCTTCACTATAAGAATGGGGTAATTTCAATGTGTTTTTCAGTAAAGGTGAGCTTACTTGGGACAACTGAGGCTACATTCTTCTCAGTACACAGACCTCCATGTACTCCCAGGATCAGGATTTCTGTTTAGAAAACTCTTCACTACAAATGGCTTAGTTTCATCCCTTGCTTTATTTGAAAGCATTAGGATGGAAAGATGGAAAGTGGTCCTGGGAAGGATGATGGTAAAACTGGTTCAAGAGAAGGAGGATGCTTGCTTGTCATTTGAAAGCCATAATGAAAGTGTATGGCTGGAAGGAGAAGTCCTCAGCCTGTATTCTCAGGATGGCAAGGGAAACAACCGGTGTGCAGATACCTGCTTGGGGAAGCAGTCTTCACCATAGAGCTGGAGTTGGGAAACTCAGAGCTCTGTAAAATCCCTCTCAAGGTTTCATGTGACACTTCCACTGCTGTAGGCCACACACATGATCTACTCTAGAAACGATGCCTTGTCTAATGAAGAATCAGCATTTCTAATTACTAAGGGAGAACCAGCATTCTAATCTGTAAGTCATTACCAACGACTCTGTCAGAGAAGAATTAAACTTCACAAATATAAGACCCGTTTTTTAAATAACCACAGTGTATGTTCCCTACATCAAGATATAATACCAACAAGTTGAAACTGCCATTATGATTTCCTTGGCAACAGCAGTGTGGAATCCTTACTCAAACAGATGTTTTTTGCACTATAAAAATTACATTTTAGTTACTTTCTTTCCCATTTTCAGTTCCAGTTCATCTCCTTGGTTCAGCTGCCGGTTATACCTTCCTCTCATCATTGTTTATTCCCTAGTAATATGTGTATTAAGTGACAACCAACCAGTCTTTGGGTCAGAGCTACCACCACGAGAACCACAGAACAGTAGTCATGCTGAAATTCATGATGCGAAAATAACATGTAGCTTAACCTATAAACACTAGAGTTATATTACTTATCTTTATCATGCGTCACTGCTTATCTTTATTATCCTAATCATGTTTGTTTAAGTCTTGTGCATTCAAAGCAAACAGCTGGAGCAAATGGCTATGAGCTACAGAAATGTGGTGTCTGGTTCAGCGCTAGCCTAGATGGCTTCTGCCCAAATTGTTTGTACTTGGAGGCTCTTTGGCTGTCTGCATCTAATTAATAGGTTTTTTACAAATCCATTTCTTAGTGGACAAATGTCTCAAGTCATAAGAATATCCTTGCTGATTGCAGCCTTGCTGGCAACTCTGACTGGACGCAGGGGGAAATAATACTCTTTGGCTGCATGTGCTAGCTCTTGGTTGAGGCCCTGAGAATGCTGTGGGAACACATGCCAGACAGCTGCCTGTCTTTACTGGTTATTCACGTTAATTAGGAACGTACTAATTCCTGTAACGGTCATAGAATCATAGAATGGTTTGGGTTGGAAGGGACCTTAAAGATCATCTAGCTCCAACCTCCCTGCCATGGCCAGGGACACCTCCCGCCAGACCAGGTTGCTCAAAGCCCCATCCAACCCGGCCTTGAACACTGCCAGGGAGGGGGCAGCCACAACTTCTCAGGGCAACTTGTACCAGTGTCTCACCACCCTCACAGTAAAGAACTTCTTCCTAATATCCAATCTCAATCTACTCTCCTTCAGTTTGAAACTGTTCCCCCTTGTCCTATCACTGCTCTTCACGAACATCACACTGGGTGTAATACTTTTAACAGAAAAATGCCCTGCTTTTTTTATAATGCAGGGGGAAGGCATGGTGGAGGTATGTCAAGTTATAATACTGCTTAAATACCTTGGGTATGATCAAAATAAGCAATGATTCACCTGTACTGCTTGTGATAATTTAGCAGAAATCTAGCTGCCCAAGAAAGATTTAAATATACCACTTTATGTATTAAGAAGAAAAAGTGTTCCTCTGTCAGATCATATTGAATCACAACAGTGTGCATATGTATTCTTGTCACAGTTTCTGCACTTTTACTGGTTTTGATGCCTCCAAAATAATCTTTTTAAAAATTAACGTACTTGTGAATATTCTGGGAGAGCAGCTGTTTCCTCACAACTGTACGCATAGCCTTTTGAAGAAAATCTCATTTATTAATAGTAATCTGTTTTTCATAGCTTTGCAATTTCTTAGATAATAGGGTAAAACACAATTTTCCTTCCGTGTTCTGTGCATATTGAAGAGACAGATGCAATTTCGAAAGACTACTTATGCTGAGGGCAAAACTTAGTACTGCTTAATGTGACTTAATGACTAAAAAATGTGTATAATTTATAGATGACATCTAGTACTCAACTAAGATATTATTATGGTCAATGAGTACTCTTCCCTGCCAGTTAGTGAAAGGATTTGGAATTAAATCTGGTTTTATTTTACTTGTTCAAGTAGACACACTGAAAGCAACTGAGCTAACCACATAAGTAACACAAATGGGATTTAGTCCTTGGTCTTAATCTTTTTCTAGACAGAAGCCCACATATAACAATATATATCTTAACTTGAAACACAGAACAGAGAGAAAAAGGGAAAAAAAAAACCCCAGGACTGAAGAAAGGCTATTTTACAGCTACAGAGACATATAAACACCTCCAGGAACTTGGCTTAATAAGGACAGCTACTTTCAGCTATCACTCCTCAGCCTGTGACAATCTTTGCATGAAAGCATTTCTTTCTCCCCCGGGCAACACTATCAAGTTAGTGCAGTTCCCTTAAAATACATAAATGCTGTATTTAAAGCTAAATGTATAGCATATGGAGGACTGGAGCTGAGCCCTGGAGAGCACCCCCCTCACCCAGCGGATGGCACACCAACAGACATCCCAAAAAAACGTGGCAAATATGACAGGGAAAATGGTAGAAAACAGAAATTCACTGTAGGTTTTAACTCACGTCAAGAGACATTTTTGTGTAGCAGAGATACCACAGGGTCCACAACTGATCTTGAATTACCTCATGGCACAATGTACATAATGAAGTAGTCAACTCAGCAGTGTTTAATGCATGAGCACTGTTTCTCTTATGGGATACATTACTTAGCTTGTCCTAAAGATACCAAAGTGATTTACATGTTTCTTTACCAAACCAGGTGTATTCAACCCCAACATGGAGAAGCTGTGAGTGACAGTCAACTTTCCTGGGAAGTGAAGGCTCAATCCAGTGCACGCAGAGCTGATCTGGTGTTCAGCGATGCCAGTGATAAAACTCCCACTGACTTCAATAGGTTGAAATGCACAAAAAAGAGCATTCTATGAGCCACTTGTAAGCATATAAAATGGGCACGCAGTTGTGTTTGCCTTTTTAAAGTCTATTTTTAGTAAGTCTTGTTAAAAATGAAGCCTTGCATGTGCGATTGGACTTTCAAATTTATGTTGACCTACTTTAAATTGTTTTCAGTTTATCATGTTAGGAAACATATTCTAAAACTGTATCCTCAGATGATCAAAAAACCACCACCTCAAATCTTCAAAATCAAAAAGCAGCAGACGGTGGTCTGGTCTCTACAACCACCAAGCCTTAATCAAGGTTTTTCTGTTCCAGTAATATTTCAGAATCATGTAAAAATACAGAGCAAACTTGTTGGTTACTTCCACTCCTATCACTTCTGCGAGAGTCTGAGATTGTGCAGAACAATTTAAATACAATTCTCTGACATTCAGAACTGAAATGTCAGTTCTGGTGTGGAAAAAAGAGATCACAGTAATTTGGGAAGCCTATTAACTTGTTTCACAAAACTAGATTTATTACATTTTTTATGTACATTCCTTCAGAAGCCAATACTCTCTATTTAAAGAATACTTCTATTTTCATTTGCATTTTTACACTTATTTTCAAGTAATTTTAAAACTAACAGGGATTATTGTTTGGTTCAGGGCTCAAATCTTATGACAATTTAAAAAAAATTACATGAATATAAACTGAAAGAAAGATACTAAGTGTGGCTTCAGTGTTAACTTTCTGTTATCTTATGTAGTTTTGTGTTTTGTTTCTTTTAAAAGGTCTAATAGTATGACAAACCAGTACGCTGGCTTGCTGCCCTATCATAGCAGAAACCACAAATAGAAACAATAGCTAAAAATCACACTCCCTTTCAGAAACACACCTCTGCCCAGCAGACACTCCTTCCGAAAAAATCTGAAGCAAAAAAAATATCCTTTTTGTTGAAAATCAGGAAGCTGAGGCCCTGGCAAAGTGACAGGTAAAGTAAATTTATCTTCCTCAAAAACATGACTGTGTGAATAAGAGGTGTTCACAAATGTGAGCGACCAGCTGCCTCCTTTGATGTGACTGCGAATACTGCATTTAAACACAGACTCATAAAATTTACAAATAGAAATTACACACAGCCTGTCTCTCAAAATCTGCCATTGTCTGAAGATTTTTGTGGTAAACAAACCAGCGTAAGCAGTGGGAAGTAAAAGTGGTTTTAAAATAATTTTATTTTTTACAAATGAAGCAGTATTAGCAACATGAACAGTTACTACTCCTGCTGTCTTATTTTAATCCTCTTGTTTTAATTTTCTAAAACTGATAAATACATTTTACTTCACAAATTGAGGAAAGCTTGCAAATCCAAACTTCTCAATTCACAAGCTTTGGAAAATTTGTCTAAAATATTGTAACATTCAGAAGTCCATACTGCTTATTGTATAAACAAAGTTATTTCTGAATTTCATGTATTTCCAAAAAATGACAGATTTAGTGCAAGTTAGATGGTATTGCCACAAATAGAATTCCAGTTTATGGTTATCAATTTGGGCAATTTATGATTTCCAACATTTTTAATTAAAAGCTTTGTATTGATGTATCTCTTGTCCAAAAAATTACTTTTTTTCATTCCTTTTCATTTCTGTTTCCCCTTAATAGCCACAAGTATTTTTCATTTGTGGGCCATAAAACATTACAATTATTCATTACATATGGCATTGGCATACTTGTCATAGCTACCTCGTGTACATTTCAATACCAAAATACATTTCTCAGTTTAATACACTACTAATGAATAAAATAAAACTCAAGTGGTTTGGAGCTTCAACTGACACTTTAACTTACTACCCCTGTAACCACATCATGAGCAGAAATGCCCTTGTAACTCTTACTCCATGTTCAGGCAGTTGTAGTGAAATAATTTTCTTGCTCTGTGGTTATAATTACTTCCAAATTTCAGAAAAAGTATTTACATGCCCATTGATACTTTTTTCAGGGGGGTTTCTGTTATGCTCACCACCACAGATGACCAGAAATAAACATCCAAAAAATGCATATCCAAATATACATCC
Organism: Aegotheles bennettii; assembly: GCA_013398125.1. Taxonomy (NCBI): domain Eukaryota; kingdom Metazoa; phylum Chordata; class Aves; order Caprimulgiformes; family Aegothelidae; genus Aegotheles; species Aegotheles bennettii. The sequence continues at coordinate 81,554 of VZRW01009348.1, read as the reverse complement.
AAAATTACTTTTTTAGCATTTTAAACAAAAGTCTTTGCTTCTTTAAAATACTTCACACCACACCTCCTCAGCAGACACTGACCCAGAACTAGGAACTCCTGACTGGGGGATGGGGGCTGGCAGCCCTTCCCTTACTGAGTAGCTTTTCAAACCCTTTGACAACCCACACCTAAGACGTTTTCCATTCATTCAATATCATTATTTGTATAGGAACATGGAAGAAAAAAAGGGTTCAGAGCAATATCCAGTCCTTTGCTATGGGCTTCCCATCACTGTCAAGGAGAAGACCTGGACTCTGGGTGTTAGGGAATAGATTTATAAAGTTACTTCTCTGCAGTCACATATAGCACAGTTTGCAGTCATTGCTCTACAATATTTAAAACTTAATAACATGTTGCTGCAAATACTTTCTACTGGGTGATGCCAACGAAAATATTCACAGTACTATAAAGAGGAGTCATTAATTATCTTCAGGTCTTACAAAATGTTAGGACCTAGTACTAAAAATACATATGGACGTGAACAACAATGTTTTGTGCGCATAAAGCTACTTAAGGACACGAGCTCCTCAGGACCCATGCTTCCGAGCTGCAGCTTGCTGGTTTTGACAGCAAAGTGAAAAGTTGCACTACAAGAATTGAATACATTTCTTTTATAACATTATTTTTCAGGCAGTACACTACCAAGAGGCACTAATAAGCAAAGCCTATTTAGTTCTCTTGGGCAGCAAGTAAACTCAATTATCCAAGGATGAAATATTTCAGAACAAGTCTTGAGAGTTTCAGGTTGGATTTTCAGAGGGTGTTGTTCCTTTTTGTTGGTATAGACCATGAGATCAGTACCCACAGCAGGCACAGAATTCAAGGCTTGTTACCAGCTCAAGGGAACATTACAATCAGGTTTTCATCTGTTCAGCAGAAGTTCAAAATTGGGATATCCTCTAAACATCTGCATCTGCTGCACCATGCAACAGTGGGAAACACAATCTAGAGCTCGAGGTGAAGGGACCTAACCTCTTCACCACAACACCTTGATGTGCTAGTGGCTGTTTGTTGTAATTGACTCTTTTAACTACAGAAATAGGTTCAGGCTCATTGCAATATATCCTGAAGGGAGAGGAAAATGAGAAAACAGACTGTGGTGGTACCTCTAATGAGTAGAATACTTCAGTCCATACTCAGTGAGATTCACTGCTTATACGACATCTATTTACTCTAAGATTGGAGAGCAAAATCTCTGTCAATGGGTAGAATAAATACTATTTTGAGTGGAACTACTTGTAATATGCTTTAATTGGCAATTTTCCTTTAATGAATAATGTAACATCTTTCATACAGGAATTCTGCAGCTTTGTGATTTTTTCTATCCTTGTATTAAGAGATATGAAAACTGATGCACAAAATAAATTCTCTTAATAACAATAGCTTAGAAAAATATATCCTTTATCACAGAGATCACACTTGTCTTCTATAACCACAGGAATGCAACCAGAGCAAGAAAGTAATGTAAAACACCTACATACTTAACTTAAAATTAACATCTTTTCTTCAGAACAGATGGCAATATAAAATATGAATTAAGAGTTACTCTACATAAATTAAAGAAAAAAAAGCTTTTTTGAATTGTAGAAGATACCTGACTGTTTAGAAACTGTATTTACACTTAGAATATTTCTTCTGCAGGAAGGTATGGCCAGCAGTTCCAGTCAACAAAGAAGAATTGTGTATGTTTTTTCTAGGCTACACAGAGGCTTGCAGACTAGACAGATTGACAAATGCCATAATGTCACCGAGGTTGTCTTTCAAAGGGACAGCTGAAGGAGTTCTGCACAAATCTAATCTGCTCCAGGGAAAAGGTAGCCAGAAATGATGAAGTCCAGTTGACTGGGTGCATCCAGGAGCTGGAACATACTCTTAGAGAAGATCGCTGTGTGTTCATAAGGTGAGTTTCGTTGGTAGCTATACTATACAGTTTAAACTGAAAAGGCTCAACTGAAGAAAGTTTAATTCTTTATCTTTTAAAAAGACTTTTATATGCTCTTCACTTAAATTGGGCAGTACCTATCCCTCAAGGGTCTGTACTGGGACCAATACTATTCAGTATCTTCATCAATGACATAAGACAGTGGGACTGAGTGAACTCTCAGCAAATATGCAGATGGCACCAAGCTGAGGTGGTATGCTTGAGGAAAGGGATGTCATCCAGAGGAACCTTGACAGGCTCAAGAAGTGGGCCCATGTGAACCTGAGGAAATTCAACAACGTTAAATACAAGGTCCTGCAACCAGGTTGTAGCAATCCCCAATAGTAATACAGACTGGGGTATGAATGGATTGAGAACAGCATTGCAGAGAAGAACTTGGGGATGTTGGTGGATTCAAAATTGGACATGAGCTGGCAATGTGCGCTCATGCCCAGAAAGCCAGCCATATCCTGGGCTGCATAAAAAGCAGTGTGATCAGCAGGTCGAGGGAGGTGGTTCTGCCCCTCTACTCCACTCTCATGAGACCTCACCTAGAGTACTGCAATCAGCTCTGGGGTCCACAGTACAAAAAAGGCATGGACCTTTTACAGCAGCTCCAGAGGAGTGCTACAAAAATGATCAGAGGGCTGGAGCACATCTCCTATGAAGAAAGGCTGAGAGACTTGGGGTTGTTCAGCCTGGAGAAGAGAAGGCTCTGGGGAGACCTCATAGCAGCCTTTTAATACTTAAAAGGGGCTTATAAGAAAGATGGAGAGAGATTTTTTATGAGGGACTGTAGTGTCAGGAAAAGGGGCAATGGTTTTAAACTGTAAGAAGGTAGATGCAGATTGGATACAAAGCAGAATTATTTTTATGAGGATGGTGAGACACTGGAAGAGGTCTTCCAGAGAAGCTCTATCCCTGGAAGTATTCAAGGTTGGATGGGCCCATGTCCCCTAATCCAAGGGTTAGACTAGATGATATTTAAAGGTCCCTTACAATCCAAACCATTTTGCTTTTCTATGATTCTATCATGTTGCTCTATATTAAAAAATAAACTGGGCAATCATAATACATCATACTCTATGATGATACATACATTTCCAAGATTTCAGTTTCACTAAACAACTACTTTCCTTTATGTTTCCCAATGTGTTCTTATCTGAATACATACTCTTTCAAGAGTTTACCAATACCAAATAGATTCTTGTAGCAGAATGAAAAAACCTGCTTCTAATACATGCATATGTAAAAAACCTCTCATAAGTTAAAGTAATGGGACAAACATTGTCATGATACAATTCACTGACTTCAGTAGAGTTGTACTAGCTTACTTACAGAATAAACCTGGCTCAATAAAATCATTAGGAAAATAAAGGACCATGGAAGTAATTTTTTGCAATCGTGAAAGTGGATTGTGTAAGACCACAATGGAGTAAAATATAAATAGCAGGATAAAGACAATTACACAAAACTCTGTATGGGTACCCAGACCAATATTGTCAGAATGTGATGTCATGTAAAGAAACACATACACTACCACAAAAACAAGAGTAAAATAATTTCTCACAGGTTCAATGCAAAATACATTTTCCCCTTAGAGAAAACCTTATAAAAGGCTTCCTCTCTTCAGAGAAGGCAACAGAATGGAAGGGAATGAAAACTGGCAGGTAAAAACCTCTGTATCTCCAAGCATTATTCAAAGTAAGAAAATGAAAATATTTCATTACAAGATGAGGAAAAAGACATAGCTGATCAAAGCCAGTCAACTCATGTATATCTCAGCAAACACCTTGGGTCTGCACTTTGTCAATCTGCAGAAAGCAAAAGATTTTTCTAACTCATAAATTGGCAAGAAATGGCTTGTGTACTGATCTCTGCAGCTCAGCAGATACTTGGCACTTTATCCTGGCTCTCACAGAACCAAATACAGCTACTATTGAGGGTGATTGCTATGGAGATTCTCAAATTAAAGAGGAAAAAGGCTCATTTAAGCAACTGGTGTGTCACAGTGGTGTCATGTTGACTCTGGTCTAATTGCCTGACTTAGCTGAAAATGGTGACCATTGAATGCTACTATCATCATTATTCTGCAGCTCTGCACATGGCAGGGCTAAAGTATAGTGAAGCAGGACTTCTAAAAAATTTTGGCAATGTCATATGAAAAAGTTATGAGGAGATGGCACCTTGTTTATGGCTTGTAGTTTTCATTCAGCTTCCCAAATCATTTACTATCCAGAGATCATTATTAAAAAGTTGTGACATAGTGCTGTATTGAAGCATCTAAAGAGAATGACATGTCTAAACATAAAACAGCAGATGAATTTGTCCAGCTAATATATATTCACATTCATCAAGAATAACTTGGTATGTGAAGAGGAAGTAAGGTGTTTATTCACTAGCCTAAATGAGATTTTGCAGTATCATATTCATTTACTCTTAGCTAAGTACGCATGCTGGCAAGATCCATGTATGGATTATATTCTCAGACTAGACTGCAGACAGAATTTATTATTCTTTAAATCATGTTAACTTTCCTAAAAACATTCTGTAGCTTAAAACTCCAAAGCCTCTTTCCCATTTGAACCTGGCATTTGAGAACTAAAATCTTACTGCCTCCTGTTCTATGTCAGACTGCCATGCACATCCACTGACAGTCAGGCAAACACATCTGACCTGTGGCTACAACAGCTTCTTCCATGTATTGTTTCTAAAATCAGTACAACTATTTTGTATCTTCTATATGCATTATAACTTCAGAACACAAGTAACCTCAGACTCATTTTGAGATAAGTTGGTTTTCTGTATCCTGAGTGTTTTCTTTGAATAAGTATCAGCACGGGCAATTGGCTCCACTACGGTACTGCAACCTCTAGAGTGAGCAGGACTGGCCACTGAGCAGATGCTGTGGCAGCTACCTTTTTAAGCAAAAATAAAAGGCTGTAAAAGAAGATGCACCTGTTTTTATTTAAGATTTCACATTAGCTCTTCAATGGTTTCTCCTTGCTGACAAGCAAACACATGACCTAGGCATCAGCAGCTAGAATTACCTATTCGCTGAAAGTGTGTAGTTGCTGACTTAATGTGTTTAGCATTTGTCACATACACAGAGGAGCTGACACATACAATCTTCTTGTCCTTACTTAATAATTTTGTGGAGCAAGAAATGACTCAGTTCATTCTTCTTCCTTACTTTACTTGTTCCTAACTATGGTAGTGTGCCAAAAAACAGCTCACAGGCATTTCCCTTCTCTAACATACAAAGTCAAAGCAAATTTCCAGCTGGCAAATGAAACGCGATGTTGATTAGGAATGCAATATATTTGAAACATTTGACCTTTAAAGCACAAAAAACTTGCATCTGAAATATAGTAAGTTTGTCACATATCCACAAAGCCTATCAAATCAGGAAATGTAGTTGTTAGAGCTGATTAATGCTGACTTTGTTGTTTCATGATTTTTGTATGTATGTCATAGTCCTAACCCTGTGAAAGGAACACTGCCAAGTCCTTGACTTCCCAAATATGCTCTACTTTTAAACCGCTATCCTCTTGTGGAATTATGTTATACATACACTGATTACATTATGTTTAACTAAGATCTCAGATTTTACCCTCAAACTGACAAAGTGTATCAAAGCAAACATCTGAGAACTTGAAATTGAGATACACTCTAAATCTTAACAGTTTCATGCTATGGATAATTGCTGTGTCAAAAGTTATCAAACTCCAAACTTCCTTTATAGTATTTGTAAACTAATTCCCTGAAATACAAGTTCTAGAAAGAGCTTGAAATTCTTTCCCTGTGCTGATACAAACTGATTTGTGTGCTCAGATATTGTCTATCAGGTGTTTAACAAAAAAATGAAACACTGAATATAAGAAACCTTTAGGTATGTACCATTCGATCATTTAAATTCAACTAATTTCCTCATTCCATGTAAGTGTGGACTCAAATTCTATCCATATGGAGGAAGGCTTATTCAGATCTTATGCTCCAAAGATTACTGCACCAGTTAGATCTAACCACAAATTTCTGCCTGGATCTGGGGGAAAAATAAAGGCGTGAAAAAGGGGAAAGAGTTCAGCTATGCACAAGTTCTCCAGCTCCTCCTCTTGTGCTACAGGCTGCAATATGAAACAACGGTCATTGTTTACTGATGATTAAAAAATAGCAGCAAAAATTCTCTTATGAAGCCTATTATGCCAGCAATAGGTAGAATATTATTCCTGCTGAATACAGGCAAGTTGGCAATGCAGGCTCGTGGTAAACTCTACGATGTTTGAAAAATATTCTGGGATTCAAATTTTCCTCTTTGAGATTAAACACATCCACTATTTGTCCCACTTCAGCTTTCAACAGGACTGAAAAGAACTTTGTACTCATTTCAATAAAAATTAAGCTCTTCCAAAACAGAGGTTTTATTTTGTTTAGTTGCACGCACAAGCATGCTTGCCAGTAGAGGGGGTATAGCTCAACTGTTCCTCTTCCTAGAAGGGGCTGTCACAACTGAGGACAATACTAAGAAGTGGCAAATAGGAAAGCTGTGCCAATTTACATTCCTTTAGAAAGAGGAGCTGCAAGGAGAGAAGGGCTTCTAGAAAAAAAGCAGTAGGAAAAGAAATACTAATTTCAAGCTTCTCGAAGTTTAATATAAGCAAACCAAAAGACAGAAAAAATCTTAAGTACCCTCAATAAATTTCAGACTGAAACCTCTTCTTCTGTTAAGTACTTTATCTCAACAGTGTACGTATCCTACTTATTTTGAATACAGAAATTTTGCATGTTAAAAATTCCAGGAATAAACCCAAGCATCATGTAAGTCAATGAGTTTCTGCATTACAGTAAAGTAAGATGTTGATGTATTCTCCCTGAGAAATGATGGGTAAAAAACTTAATACCATTATGTGAGTCCAATCTAGTTGAACTGGAACAGTTGTACAACACTTTGCTATGTCACCACTGGTAACAGAAATTCTGTTGAGGAGAATCCCCTCCTCAAAAATGGAGCACATCTCAAAGACAGACAGAAGATAAATTTTTGTTACATAATTCCTGGCTGCCATCAAACCGACAGCAACTAGCAAAAGAAAATTTTTCGGATTTCAAAAATTTGCTTTAAGAATGTTGTCAAATATACAAGCTGTCATTAACAAGCAAGTTCAGGCTCAAACTACCAAACTGATCTCTCATTTAAGAGGCCCAGGGTTTTGAGTAACTATATTAGACATTTTTATGTGAAGACCTCACAAATACCTTTGAGGCCAAGGTGTGGTTGCCCAGCACTTCCCAAATTAGACTATTAGGTCATGATTCAAGAAAGCTCTTTAATAACTGCTTAATTACTAACCCAAATGCATATATGTTATTCTGACCTTCAAAGTCAGACTATGGAAACGGCGCCACCCAATGCAGGAAACCCTTTTTGAGTTTGCTCCAGCCCAGTAAGTGAAGCACGCCTTGCAGAGCGTGTCCAGAAGGACGCCTTGCCAGTTTTGAACTCCGCAAAAGCTTTGTAACACTTCAGAGAAATACCCACATATTCTCAGACTCCAACTGTGGTGTAGTTAAGCTAAAAAAACCTCCTACAATGTCTTAGAAAGTTAAATGCTTTGTTATAGACCAGAGCAATTCATGTTAAAAAGGCATAATATTCCGATGCAACATGTCAAGCTATTTCTCTACTGTAAAAGTGAAATAAATTCTAGTGATGAGTCTTACAGCCCATGGCTTCAAATGGAGTTAAAGGGATGTAATTTGAGACAGCATTAGCCCAAATGTGGCCACTCAATTTGTGTGACTAAACCCAATATTAGATGATGAACCGTACACATCTGTTCAATTAACATAATCACAGAATCACAAAATCCTAGGGGTTGGAAGGGACCTCGAAGGATCATCTAGTCCAACCCCCCTGCCAGAGCAGAGTCACCTAGAGTACATCACACAGGAACGCATCCAGGTGGGTTTTGAATGTCTCCAGTGAAGGAGACTCCACAACCTCTCTGGGCAGCCTGTTCCAGTGCTCTGTCACTCGCACAGCAAAGAAGTTTTTCCTGATATTCACATGGAACCTCCTATGCTCCAGTTTGCATCCATTGCCCCTTGTCCTATCATTGGTCATTACTGTAAAAAGCTTGGCTCCATCGTCCTGACACTCACCCTTTACATATTTGTAAACATGGATGAGGTCACCCCTCAGTCTCCTTTTCTCCAAGCTAAAGAGACCCAGCTCCCTCAGCCTTTCCTCATAAGGGAGATGTTCCACTCCCTTAATCATCTTAGTG
>VZRW01009348.1:0-72317 GCA_013398125.1 Aegotheles bennettii | reverse complement strand
AGTTCCTTGTTTAACCATGCTGGTCTCCTAGCTCCCTTACTTGATTTCGTACCCATTGGGACACTCTGATCCTGAGCTTGCAAAAAGTGGTCCTTGAATGTTGACCAACTATCTTGAGCCCCTTTACCATCTAGCACCCTGTCCCATGGGACTTCCCTTAACAATTGATTGAGGAGGCCAAGTGGGCCCTGCGGAAGTCCAGGGTTCTGGTCTTGCTAGGTACTCTATTCCTCCCATCCAGGATCCTGAACTCCACCAAGTGTAGGGGGGTTTATATACATCTGTTTTGTGCATGTAAGATAGCCATATATCAGTTAAAGAAACAACTCTAAGCGTAGCTGTGCTACCTAGTTCACTGTATCTCTCTTATCGATGCTCAAGGTAATCCCAAGAAGTGGTTCTTCTTACAGGCCACACACACATGGGACGATTGTCAACCACAGTGATCTATAAATATTGAGAAATAATTTTGTCCATAGGAGGGAGTCTTTGCCCAGTGTACACTTCACAGCCATTACCCAGCTAAAGGATTATAAAATTCAAGACTACTTTATCCTCAGAGAAACCAGAGGAAGAAAGAAACAGGAGACAATGCTGCAGTAAATAGAAATATTTATTTTCTTGCACTAGGCTGAACAGACACAAGTCCTGCCTGAACGACTCTCTTAATCTCCCCAGTTGTTCCATTTTCCCTTTAATCTTCCATAATTGCAGTACTCTCAGACAGTCCTTCTTGCCTCTAGTAAACTGCACTTTGTGGCTCACATGCTACCCAGAAGTAAAGGACAAAAAACAAAGGCAGAAGGCCCCACTTTACCCAGTGAAAGGTCACACGATTTTCTGGACCTAAAATGTATATTCATATGAAATGATTTTCAACTGCCAGGAGGCTAATTATACAATTAATGGAGGGCCTGACATTAAATGAGTTAATTTTGTTCTCCTCACTGTGGGTAACATGTAAATTTGAAATTTCCTCTTAAATCGTTAATTAATTTTTCTAATACAGACTGTAATTCTCCCAAGTGAGGGAAACCAAAGAGAAGCATGTTTGGAGCCCAGGGGCAGCACTGCCTCACAAACTCCTGGGGTCAACGCTCAGAGGAGAAACATCTATCTCTGCTGTAACTAAAGCAATGGGGAGAACTGTGGCCAGTTCTCTGCAAAAGGCTTATGTGCTAGTTTCTGGAGAAAGCTGATGGTGACATGTTCAAAGGTTGTGCTCTGGCTTTAGGGCCCCTGGTTGTACTCATACCAGTCTGGGCTGAAAGCTGAGAGATGTGGGTTTAGTTCCTGTCGCATGCTCCTGGGTCATCAAGTAGGGCAGAAGAGTCAATTAACTTAACTACGTCTCATTTCCAGCTGTAAAATGAAGATATAAAGCTCCTTAATGAGGGCGAGAAGAGAGAGGGAACAATCATCTATGAAAATATATAAGAATGAGTAACTGAAATCCTTCCCTAACACCAAGTTAATACACACTCAGAAAAAAATAATGCTCTTAATTCACTAAAGGAAACCAAATAAATCATTATATATATTTTCAGGAAAAAATATCTGGTTTACTGAAAAAAACCTTTTTATATTTAATGTTTTTTTTTATTTCAAAAAAGAATGAATGGCAAATTTCACCCAGTTCTGCTCACTGAGGATTACTCAATAGTTCAAGAATTTGAAAAAAATACTCCGTAATCTTGATTCAGACTTTGTCTCACACGCACGCAGGCTGCAGTTTCATGAGTAACTTCACCTTATTTACTGTTACTGAGAGCAGCAGTCCTGCCCTCCCCATTGTCCATGACTGTATGCTCCAGCTCCCTTGTTTGTGCTGGCATCAGTGCTTGGGCAGCTGTGCAGCTGGACTGAAAACTAATCTGACCAGAGAAAAAAAGGGCTTTTTTTCAGATGAAGCAGCTCCCTGAACTGACCAGCCCTGTGCTGACACAGAGAGGGGCAGCAATGAATGGCTGAAGGATAAAGCAGAGGGAGGGACAACCTCTTTCAGTGACCCCAGGGATTTAAATAGGCTTAAATCCATCATGAAACCACTTCCTCAGCCTTATCCCCACTGGCCAAAGGATCCTTTATATCTTTGGTGGAGGAGAGCATCTTTGCACAGACAGAAGGCTAACAAGTTACTTCCCACAGATACTATCTGTGCATGCATAGGAAATGCAAAGCTATTCAAGACAATTTGGCCTGGAATAAAACAGAGGTAAGCAACATTGCATTTCCCATGGGACAGACTCTGGCTGTGGGCAGTCACCACCACAGCATTGCATGTGCTTGGCTTATGTCCCTTTTGATAATATGCATTTTTACTTAGCAGAAAATATATGAAAACTCAGTATTTTAAGTCCTCAAATAACGTTAGGAAAATATTTATTTGACTCAAATTAATGCAGTAAAAGGGATCATAAAACTGATTTAATTAGAAAAGATAAATGTTTTCACTCCATACAAATTAATTTATCCAGAAAAATATAGAAACATTCTAAAAGTAACAATCTAAATATTCCTACAAGGGATCCCTAGTTACAATTACAGCTCTCAACATTTTTCCCTTCTATGCATCCTTGACGGAGTACTGATTTTAATACAATTATTAACATCATTAGGATAATCTCATACTTTATTTTGAAAAGACTTACTTTTCCTAAATTTCAGTTTTGATAATATATGTTTGGTCTTAGATAAAACTTATATTTCTCAGACTTTGTTAAGAACTTAAAAAAAAGGGTCTCTAGTGACTAGCTGCATATTCTTTGCAGATTTATAAAATATTTTGCAACAGAACTGTTATAGAAAGTAGAATATAATTTCATTGAAAGTCAATATATAATTCAGTAATATCCTCAACCTTAATTTTTAATGATGTCAATACCACATTGATACTTCAGTCTTGCATTGATTACATTTGTAATACTCATTCATGAGCAGTTTAAAAATAACAGAGTAAGAACAATGTCTTCATGTTATTTAAAAACACCAGCAACTAAATTTAATCTTCTGTGTAGTCATGCTTAAATCAATTAAATAGATCCAGATCTTAGGAAAGTTCTCTAATTATACTACAATTATTATCCAAGCTTTAAAAAAATATGGAAAGAGAAAGAAAAAAGCTTAAAGTTATCAGGTGCCCCATCTTCCTTGTATTACTTTGAATATGCAATGTTAAAAGACATCGTATGTTAAAAGACACCAATAATGAGTTCTGCATTTATGTCAAGTCAGCCCATCATTTTTTTATGATGAAAGTTTTTCTCTGAGCAGTAAGAGTTACTTTAATAGAAAAATTCACAATCTTCTTCTCCAGCTAATTAAAAGCACTTGGTCTGATTAAACGTGAATCTGAACAATGTTTTCCATCCCTATCCCTCCCTATTCCATTATAAACCAGTGCTCTTGAGTGAGTCAAGGCTCTTGTTTAAGTACTGTCCCTACACTAATTTTATTATTATTATTTTAAGAGTTCTTAAAAATATTAGCTCAAGTGAAACACGAAGGCATGAAGTATTTGTGTGAAGGCCTAACAGATGTTTGCGAGCTTATTGTTTCTAACACTTTAATGAATGACCACTTCCACAAAATGAGATAGATAACATTTTGTGCTGCTGCTGAACTGAACAGTTGCCTGGTTCAGTAATTGGAAGGAAAGCAGCTGACTCCCTCCACAACGTATGTGCTCCTCTTAGACTTCACACAGCAACTCATACTATGGCTCAGGGACTTGGGGCAAGTTACAGAAGCTGGTATGGACAGACAGCAAAGCCTCCATACAGAACATTTTGCTTGCAGCTCCCATGACCCCTAAATTGATGATCTTCCAGTGGCGATAACTCTGACAGCCATCTCAGCTGCCTGGCAACTCTGGATATATGTTAGTTTTCATCCAGTGCTTGTGACTTTTCCCCGGACACAACATGGGGTCAGACAGTGTTGGCGGTGGGGAAGTTGACCTCCCCACCCTGGCAGCCTTGGGCCGGTGGCTGGTGATGGCAGCCAGCTCAGCTTCGCCTCCTCCCTTTGCATCTCTAACTGTTGTGCTCAGCAGCAGCCAGAAGGTTTTAGGAGCCTTTGAATGGCAGATGTTTCTATAAATTGGGCTGGTAACCTGGAAGACCACAAGCAACTTTCATGGAATTAAAGGTAACTGGAGGACTAGAAAACGAAAGGATATTAAAAAAAAGACCCTCCACTGCAACCTCTCTGTGTCATGAGTATCAAAACTGGGCTGAGCTGAACACAGTTGAATTAACATACTACCTATACTTTTTCCATTTTTATCATACAAATTCACCTGGTAAATTTTCTTAGCTGTAAAAAAAACCAAACAAGCCCTGACGCAAAGCCCAGTATTGCTATTTAAACTATCAATGAACTGTTCTTCTAAAACAGTTTTGTTTCTGCTAATAGTGTTTATAAACACGCCTGAAAGTCATAAGTCGTGTGCATAACGTAAAAATAAAAATGTTTTAAAAAATATTGTTTTAGTTCTTTGAATATTACCACTGTAAATACTTGAACAGGTTACTAAAAAAAGCCAGAATAAGACTTTGGTGCACCTTTGATTACTTACTATACAATTTGCTGTTAAATTTATAGTATGATGAAAAACCTTTTTGTTAAAACCCAAAGAATTAGGTACACCATATATTTTCAAAGGAAGTCCTAGTTCATGTGAACAAACCACCACACCACCAATTTAGCTGTCTGCAAAAATAGATGTCTAAAGATCATGGCCTGCTAACAAAACCTTTTTTAATTTTGTCTGTGGAGCTCCCATTCACCTTATGCAGCCTGAGAGATGATTGAGACACATATCCAAGAAATATGATAATTACTACTTTTCATAAAAGACAGAAAGCATAGCTGTATGATTACCTTCTAAAATGCCTCCAGCTACCTGAATTCAGAGTAACACCTTTACAAGGGTAGAAGGCAACATCTCACAGTTAACAGGCTGGGAGGGAAAGACAGGAGTTTAAAGGAAAATAGCAGCTCCTCTTTTTTGAATTTTCAGCCTAAAAAGTTCAAGGTAATTGTACAACTAACAGACCATGTTTAATCTTTGAAAGAACATTTGACAGATCAAATACAGAAGCTGTAAATTACCAGTAATGACAGTAATCTTTTCATTTAACTATCAGTATATCAAACCACAAACTCACTGAACACAATAATAACTCGAAGATAGGAATCTAAGGAGACTCAGTCTGTATATTTATTTGGTTCTGAGGTACCCTGTTAAGCTGGAAGAGACAAATATGTTTGATTTTCTCAGCAATAATAGGGTTATAAAAAGATGTTTATGCAAGAATAAAACACTGAGTGCCAAAAAAATGACATTCCCCAAACACTGCCGGTACAAAGCCATGTGCAAAAGAGCATTTTGAGCTGGAACACCCACATGAAGGGAACAGCTGAGGGTTATTTTAGTGCAGTTATGCAAAAAAGGGGGAGCAGCCCAAAGGCTTGCTTGTGCTCCGGTGTGCTCTGCCTGGTGGATCACAACCCCAAGGAAAGAATGGGACCACGTGAAATACTGAGATAAGTAGCTCTGGGACAGCTGGCTGCATCTTCTGTACCACAGGGAGCACCTGTTGGTCTGTTACTGTATTCAAAACTCGCAACATAAGCTCGATATGTTTGAGAAAGTTTGCTGGCATAATTTGTATGCCTGGGAGTCTGGCCGGGTTCCTGCCTGAGAATTCTTCCCGTGCAATGAATTTACTCACTGTGCGTTATTTTGGTAACAAGACATTTCTACTTGGAAAAGGCTTAGTGAGCATATAACTATAGGGCTTTACTGAAACCTGTAGCAGTATAGTTATTTCCTTTGCTAAAGCAAAAAAATACACAAACATAAGGAACCTCTGCATCATTATAAACGAACTACATGATGGCAACTGTTTTTAATACATGTATGGATTTAATTAAAGTGATAACATTTTATAATGTAAATAACACAAAAACAATCAATGATAACCAGCCACAATTTAGGCTGTAAGAAAAATAATAAAAACAGGCAGTAAAACTGTGTGCTGTTTTAATTACGGCTGCTTTTGTTTCTCCTGATGGTGAAGCACTTCATACAGATAGTGCATTTTCAGTGCTCAGTGTTACAAGGGAGAACCAAGATCATACAGCAATCTGATTTTAGTCTTCCCTTCTTCCACTCCCATGACATCTCTTTGTGAAAGCAGTATTCTTCAAAATTGTTTCACAACAGTCAGAGCCCATGGTTTGCAATTTATACATCACATCCTTTTTAAGGCATGAATACTGTAAATTTGTTTAGATATTTAACGCTGCACCACACATCTAGAAATTCTACATTATTATCTAACCGAACACTATATGTATTTTTAATGGATGGGCTAACATCTCTCTTGCCTGTTTTTCTTCCCATGATACATATAATGCTGCCTACAGCTTGAGGCCAGTTTATCACTGAGTGACTGGGGACGTTTTCTGCAGCAGCAGGAGATAAGCATGTGTTTGGCATTAAATGTGCGAAGGGATCCAAGTCCAGCAATACCGAGGGTCATTACTTCTCATCCTAAATGCCTGGGATCCAGACCAAGCTGCTCAGGACTGGGTTAGGTGCCTGAGGTCGCTGCCCATGGGAGAATTGGATGCCTCAAAAAGGAATTCAGAGCAGACAGTAAGGCTGAGCTAGGGAGCTGTTGAAACTAGCCAAGAGAAACACGAAGGGAAGGGTGTGCCTCAAATTCTTCTCCTTTTGCAGCTTAGGTATCCTTTAATGGCCTTCAAGGCAAAACCTATGACAGATAGAGTTTCAAAGCCCCAGATCCACCCTAACTCGTTCAGGTGCCTCGCTTCCTCCTTCCACAACCAAAACATGATAGGTGCCTACTCTTTAAATACTGTGGTAGGGTCAGAATATAGAGGATGTGGGATTAATTCCTGGTTTAATTCCTTCTCTAGCCTGCCATATTTCAAAACTACACTTCTCACTTCCCAGAAGAATGTTCCAACCCCATTATGCTGAGGAAAAACCAGGGATGGGAGAGAGAAAAGAGTTACTGGCCCCTTTTTGTCTAAATTGTGCCAGTACTGCAATGAAGGCAATTTACTTAGTTAAAGCAAAAGGTAGTTTACAATAGTCTGTTGCCTTTTGGACAAAAATATATTCTTTTTAGATTATATTACCCATTACACTCATACTCTTATTCCCTCGGTATGTGACAGTCTCTTGGGATTCTTCACACTTCTATTTAAATTCCATGGACACACTGCTTAGCAGTGACATTCAATTAGTTCTCCACTTAATAAATAACTGTATATAATTGAATATCT
This sequence comes from Aegotheles bennettii, assembly GCA_013398125.1. Lineage (NCBI taxonomy): Eukaryota > Metazoa > Chordata > Aves > Caprimulgiformes > Aegothelidae > Aegotheles > Aegotheles bennettii. The sequence goes on along the minus strand of VZRW01009348.1, from coordinate 64,994 downwards.
TTGTAAGTATTAAACATAGAATATATTCATTGTTAAAATTTAAAATCTTCAGTTATATGCTTGAAGCCAGTGAATGGCATTGTTCACATTAAAATAAAATAAAGGGATTACAACATGGAATGCTCATGTTTAGAAATGGATCATTTGCAATTTCAGAAAATAGATAATTTACAAAGCTTAAAATAAAATGCATGATTGTATTGTTCTAAGCATCGAGAGACTGAACAAAAAGCTTCCGCTTTCTTATCAGCATCAATTATGGCATGAGGATGAATAATTTGAATTGTGATTGAATCATTACTAACCATTTTTGCATAAATTTCCACTTTCACTTCACCAGTATAACATTTTTATAAAAGATAAAATTATAATTCTTCTAAAAGCCATAAAGAAAAGCCACAGAGCTTGAACTGTGACAATTATTAAGAAGAAGATACAGATGATCTCTCTATCCCTAACAGTTACAGCTAAGAACACTCTCGGATTGTATTTCCCAGCCATTGTCCCCCACGCAGAAGACCTTCATGTCAGTTTTGATGAAGCCAGAATAGCGACAAAGTTTTCCTTCTGCAGACTCTTAAGATAGTCCTTACATTTTCAGGACAGTCAGAATCTGGGGACCAGGTCTGCCACACAAACTGGGTGTCAGCAAAATTTGTTAGCTCTTTTGAGAAGCCACAGTAGGTGCAGAAAGAGAAGCTGGCTTGCTTTTGGCCTGCGTTACAGGGGTGTACACAGTTACATAGAAAACTGAACAGCATCTGGTGGGAGAACAGAGACTGTGGCATTACATGCACGTGAGACATAACCAGGCTGGGCACTACAGCCTGTTAACGTAGGGGATGGGGGAAGAGTGATCAATCCTGTGTTAATTATGGAGCCAGCAGATTGTTCAGCAGCTAATATTTCTTTTGTCTGGAAGGTGACTTGAAACGGTGACAGCAAAAGATGATTGCTATATGAACACTACACATTTCCATACCTTTCAAATGTAAGCCTTAATTTGGACCAGGAGAAAGATGAGATTAAAAGAAACTTGCACTTAAAGCATATGACAATCAATCATTCAGAAAAAAATGTTTGATTACATGTATTGTGTTACTTAAGTGCTCTTTGAAGGCAGATGAGATGAAACGTATGTTTAAATATGTCAAACACGTTCAAGGACTATTTTAAACAGCTATTGTACACCGAGACATCTTGAGGGATGGGCTCATGGGACCATAGACTTGGGCCCTCATTTCAAAGTGGGATGCAGTGAGAGGTTGGACTCCAGGTTGCATAAATCACTCCACACATGCGCATATGGGGACTAAAGACTGTAGCCCAGGTATTTCGCTGCATTTTCAGGCAAAAGTATTCTTTTTTCCAAAAGTTATTTAACACACTGAAAGAATCCAGAAATGCATCATGAACCAATTTAATACCCTGCTTGATAATGATTTCTCTCCCTGTTTGTGTTGTTCTCTCTCTAAGGATCATCTTTTGTGAGGTTTTCTTTAGGAGTGTCTGGATTGGTAAAAAGGCTTTTAGTTTTTCTGCTCTCTGATGTTTTATAATTTTTGTTATGTATCAAAGGGACTACTGATATATAGAAATCATTAAATAAAATTTAACAAAGAACAATGCAGATGTAGACACCTGCTATAAATCTTTCAGGGAACCCTAGAAAGTCAGGGGCACAAAGATTTATCAGGTCTTACTTGTGGAGGCACCTTCATTTGAATAAAATTACGTTAAGCATAGAGGAAAGATTAGTGCGACAAAAAAGAAGTGTTATTAAAAGGAGGAGCTGCTTCTATCACATAAAAAACAAGTGACAAGCGTAACTCAGGTTTCCTGATTTATTCAAATGAAAACAAAAAGTTGCATGGCTACTTAATCACCTTCCAAAAGAAATTTTATACGAAAGCTCTCAATTTCTTTATGGCACACAAAAGGACAAAACAGCCTAGGTGAACATTTGGTTCACCCTGTACTTTTGGTACCTTTGGTACTCCCTGTAATAATTACGTTAACTGTTAATATGAAGGTGATTTGCAGAGCCTTGCCCAGTAGTAATGCCTGTGAAAAAAAAATCAAGGTTTAAGAAACTTGCAGGGGACAAGGAAGAAACTGATTTTGGAGAGATGTTTTACAGTCCTGTTTTACAACCCAACAAGGACACTAGAAAGAATGCCTGATGATCACAATGACTGCATAAACAAATGCACTGGTAATCAGTCAAGTTTACATATAAAGTAGTATGGCTTTCCTAGGGATTTCAGCTGTTTCGAAAACTCAGATTATGGCAGATGGCTGTATGATGTTTTCCTTCACAGACCTGTGCTACCAAATGTGCAGTTAAAATATAACCTAGTCATTCTACACCCTTCATTTCAGGGGATCTACCCTAGGAGTTGGATGGATTCCCCTTGAACATCCAGAAGTAGTGACACAGGGTCTTATTATCCAGAGCGCTGCCCCATGTATCTGAACTCTATGGTATTATTCAGAATAAGTGTTTAGCTGCTCTGTGTGACATTTGCCTTCTGAGAACTGCTTTCCCACTCTCTTATCATGCTCGCGTGGTTTTATGCAGCTTTGCTGATTTGCACTGCAGCCTTCTTGTAGGCTATTATGAATGGCTGCTACATGGATTGGGAGGCTCTTTATGAAGGACACCCTTTGTGATACTGCTTCCCACTACCCTCTGTGTATACTTCCAAAATTACAGACAAGCCATGTAATTTTGTATTTAGGAGTCTATGTGTAGAGCTCCCTCGAAGTGTAAGGATTCACTCCTTCCTGGAACTTGTAAGAATATTAGCTTCTTAAAAGCACATTTTTCAGAACAATTATTTAAGATGGCCCTTTTAGATACTGCTGTGGCCATTACCATCCCTTTGCATGAAGGTGCTGGCCACCAGCTTCACCCCAAGACCAACGCCACTGGCATGTGCGGGCACAAATACTTAACTAAAGAGACCTACAATCTCAGTAGTGCATGCAGATCTCTTCCTCCCCATGGTGCTGAGAATAGCCACCCCCCTCAGAGGACCTGGGACAGGGAAGGGGCATATGCGCCATGACCCTTCATCCTCCATATTGCCAAGCAGTTGGACCTGGTCCACAGGGCCCTGGGGAGGCACCATACTGTGTGAGTGAGTGAGAGTGGGCCTGTGTATTAGCACTTGCAATGGTCTTTTCTGCTTTCCTAGGATTTTTTTATGGCTTTCTCCATTAATTTCAGCTTGGTACTAACCAGGGATTGTAATGAAACTTTTGATGTAAATTTGTGGATTTAATTTCTTAGTCAGAGCATTCTTTCTTTTGTAAATGTAGCGCAAAACCCATGTCATATGTATGTAATACTTTTTTGGAATAGTCTTTACTAATCTTAAAAAACTACTGCACTGAATTTCCTCATCACTGTTTTCTTTTATGGACAACAGGCTATACCAAGATGTAATTTAGGTTTTTTTTAATATCCATTTTTTTCCTTAACTTTTTTACTGTAATGCTCAATAAATACTTAAGTGCCAGCATGAAGTGGATTATTGTTAACATGTTGCAGGAAAATTGCACAGTCCTAAAGCTTGCAATAAAAATAAGCAGAACGCCCACTGTTAATACACTGTAGTTAAGTGTATTAGCTGTTTTCAAAAGCATTAACTCCCACACAAATAGCAATGCTATTTTGTCCAATATATTATTATCAGACAGTGAAAATCAGTTGGGGACTATCTAAGGCCTTTATGCCCATAAGTATTAAAACAAAATTGTTTCACAAAATTAGAAAATTGTGTAGGGACAGCACTCAAGACTTTACTAGGTGTAAACAAATAATAATAATAAAAATCTATGAAATTATGTACTAGCTGTACAAATGGCTCTTCCCTGTTCCCTACCTGATATTCAAAATCATTGAAAAAAAATCTTTTTTCTCCACCTCCCACTTTTTATTGTATTTTCTGTTTCATTATATGTTGAGACTTCATAAATTTTGAGCTCTTGTACTTTTCCTTCACTGGAGTGGGAAAAATAATATTGGATGAAAACGATACATAAGAAGAAGCAATTTTTAATGATCCTAATGTGGCAGTGAAAGCTCTTCACAAATTTACTGATTATCCTTTTGTTTCTACTTCCTGTTCATCTGTCTCAGCAGCAACATCATGAAAATAATAATAATTTGCACCCAGATTATCAAAGTGGTTTGCAAATATAATTAATTGCAAACCTAATTAAGCCTCTGAGACAGATTTTATGCTCCTATTGTGCTCTAGAGACCTACGTGCATCTCTCCTTAAAGCATATTTCTTCTCCTTATGGGGCTATTCAAACCATTCTTAAGTTAAGGGGGGAAAAAAAAGAAAATTAAAGGGCAGAAGAGAGGGAGGGAGAGAAGGGGGAAGTAAGGGAGGAAGAGAGGGAAAGCGAGATAGAACAAACCCCTTTTACTTTACTAGGCACTGTACTGGGCTCTACTTACCTGATATAGGAAAAATGCTTTATTTTCATAGCATTTTCAGTTAGCAGTAGTATTAAAGATGCCTGTGTTTTGTCCTGAGGTACTGTTATGTGACAGAAAGTAGAACACAACTACAATGGTAAAAACTGTCAAACTGTGTCTTAATCTTACATGTTCTCAGATGGTGACCGTCACCTGGCACCCAGCAAGCTCTGCTTCACATGTGGCTGCGGGTTTGGGTCTGGAGAGAGATGCAAGGGGTATGCTGTCATGCAATTGGGCACACTGTCACACAGCAGGTGTAAACCCTGCCACATCCCCTTTCTGGAGTCAGACCCTCACAAGCTCAAATAACGACTCTTCAACAACAACAGAAAAACTCTCGAAAATGCAACTTCTAGGGAAGTTACTGAGACTCTTCCTTTCTTTTTGGGAAACATACTTTGGTATAAAGCCAGTATGTGTGTCCCTTGGAATAACTTTTAGAAGAAATGCTTTCTTTTACACCTCTTTTTGTTCGGGTGCTCTGATTTCTTTTTCAGAAAATCCCTAATCACTCTGAGGGATCAAAACATGGAAAATACTGCTGGTTACCCTTTTCCTCACTTTAACAGCACAAATAGGCAGTCAGATAATTCTGCCCTGCAAGTACTATTCTTCTGACTTCAAAAACTAGGAAAGAATTATTTCAGTCCTAAAAAAGCTGCCATTTAAGTCTCACCCCCTTACAATAAAAGCAAGTAGAAGAACAGGCCAATTAAAGCAAACAAAACAATTAGCTTCAAATCCCTCATATTGTCACCAAAATATGTTCGTGGAAATACACATGCTTCCATAACATAGGTTATTCACAAAAAGGAAAAAAACCCACCTTACATAGTCCTCCAGATGCCTTACCAAAATTCAATATTCCTCCTCTAAACAGCACACAGGCCCATGAACAAAGAGCAACAAGCAACACAAGAACTAGAGCTCAAGTGATGTTAAGGACACTGCAGGAGTGCAGAAAATTCAAGCAAAGCTGCGATGACAAGTTTAAGACATTTCCTTTAAAACTGAAATAATTAAAAGTGTTTGAAATAACCTATCCTGACTAGCAGAATGCAAAAATGTGAATACTCTTTGAAAACCTCAATTTTACTTTTAAAATTCTTACCTTTTCCTTTCTTCACCTAACAGCCTTAAAGTGGACTGCATAGCGGTCAAAAGGATTTACAAATAATCTATTCAATTAATTCTACCAAAAGCACACTTTATAATGAGTATCTGGCTTTTAAAATGAAAGCAATTTCTCTGATATTTTAGTCAATTTAGTAATTTGGCTTGCTTATTTTGTTTCTGAGTAGTTGAATAGATGACAGTGGTTCTGTTCCTCCTAGTTTCCACGTTTTAGAGTACAAAACTATGGATAATGTTTTAGAGGTGAAATTCATATGAGATGAAATAACACATTGAAGGATTTAATAAAATGATAAGAAGATAAAATAAAAATACTTGTAGCTTTTTCACCCAATCATTCCATAAATCTTTAAATCCACTTCTTCAATAAAAAAACAACCTACAGGCTTATAAATCAGAACATAATTCTTTAAGAAATCGAAAGCCTGAGATTCAAAGCTGTATGAGTCTTGCAGAAAAGGAGTTGTAGTATGCTGGCAATGATCTCTGGAGCAGCAGATGGCAGGAGTAACTCTGTCTCTTACCTTTATTCACCATATGCCATTTGACTGACTAAACTGTACTTATGTAGCAAAAAATAATACAAAACAACACACATAACTATAGACCTTCAGTGTGCATCATCTCACTAATTTTTTTGGTGTTCTGGTAATGTATCTGCCGAGGTCTTGGTAATTTGACAGGTGGCAACTTTCCCTCTCAGCAAGAACCTGTAGTGCCAGACAATATGAAAAGAATACCACTACATCTTGCATTTAAGAATAAGTTTCTTCTGTTCTAACTGATTTGATTACCACAGGGACCAGCCAGGTGAGCATCAGAGGACCTCTCCATGCACCTTACATATCCTTACACAATTGTTTTTCCTGTTCTCCTCCAAATACCCCACACCATCATTCCTTTTCCCCTTCTCATCTAACACCAGCCTTCATTCCTCCCATCTACTCCAGCAGTGCTCCCGCTCACCTCCATGGCTAACATGGCACCATCTGCCCACGACGGGCTTGATGCTGCCTTTCCCGCTGCCAGGCATGGCAGCACCCCACGCCTCCCACCCCAGCCTCCCACGGAACCCTGGTGCATGCCAGTAAGACAACAGGTGTTGGGAGAGAAGTGGACATGCATCACTGCTTTGGGTCAGAACTGTTGGTGATGCGCTCTAATGTGCTTTAATCAACACGTGGTCCTTTATTTTGCCAAACTCTGCCGAGCTGGGCAGGTGGTCCAGCACATCCCTGTGGCTGCTGCTGCTTTTGAATTCAGTCCTGCCATGTGGGCTAGGCATGCTATCCACTGTGGAGTTCTCCACAGGTAGGTCTCTTATTCATAAAAATCACAAAACCTTATAAGATAACTGTGGATGGCCTGCAGATCTGAGGTGAAGTTTAATGTGCTTCACTCGGCCTTGATTTTCTCATTTCCCTTAGGGAGGTGAGGATTATTCCCACCTTGCTGATGAAGGCTCCACTAATACCAGTTATAGCCCGGAGACAACTGGGCCAAACTGAAGTGGCTTGGTAGTGAAGAGTGAATATGGGAAGATTAAGAAAAGACAGAGATCATCAGGACTAACACAGGGAGAAGGTAGCGGGCCATAAGAATTGTGGGAGAAAGACATCAGACATCTACCCAGCCGATTCTCTTTAAACCAGGCAAAACCTCACTCTCAAATAAGCAAGTTAAGACCTGTCTGCAAAACTGACAGAATCAGCAAATTGGGAATGACTGGTTCCAGTGATTGCATCGACTGAGAGCTCCTCAGTTTGACTTCAGCAGGGATTTGCCGTCTGCATCAGTTGACAATTGTAGCCCATTGTTAAAAAATGCTTCTAATAGCTTCAGGCCATTATTCTTTGTCTTGATATCTTCCCAGGTTGGGAATAATTCCTTCCTGCATCTACACAGTTACTCTGAAAGTATTTATAGATGATAATTGGGTCCCTTTCTTCCATCCTACTGATTTTTCTCTAGGCTGTAGGACTGTCTTATCACTTGTTGTATTACCTTATCCTTCAATCACACTGTTATTTTAAAAAAATGCAGCTTCAGATATAAAGGCAATCAGAACCACATAATATTTCTGATGTTGCAGGATCCAATAATGTGAAATACACATTTGTAAGCTGTGGAAAATAAAGTCTAAAAAGAGAAAGTGAAATAAAATAGCTCTCCACATTCGAAAGATTCTCTGGATGGGGTCTGTGAATATTCATTACACATGTCAAAATTTCTGTTAGTTAAAGCCAATATAATACACAAAGGAAAACATAACAAAGATTCTAATAACATTCAGCAATTAACTCACTGACACTTCTGCTAGTTATTAAATCAGTAGTGGGCTTTTTATAAAATATTCCAAATCACTTAAACATACAGTTGAAATGGTGAATCAAAATGTCTTGCCAAAATGTCTTCAAGGATATAGATAATTTGAGCTACACACACATCTTGTTTTTTTAATTCCAGTATGTTATTAATTCTCCTTCCTCCACGACTACAAGTAATAAACGAGATTCTTATTTTAGCTAGCTCTGGGTTAAATGTGGAGTATTCTCAGTGAAAATTACACTTTTAAAAGATGGCCTAAAGTAATCTGATTAAAGGTTGAAAAAAAAGTATTATCATTTTGTGGTTTGTTTTTGTTTTGTTTTGGATTTTTTTTGAGATTTGGACTCCAATGAAACTTTGACATAATATGTAAGGCTAATATAAATTTGAAAGTGGTATAAAAATCTGAAACAGGTATTTAAAAAATGGATTAAAATTCCCTGGTACACAGGAACCAATACAAACCAGCAAAGCTAATTAAACTGTCCCTATAAAAAGTCCTCAGTTCTATTTAACACTGCCAATTTTCAGGCTATTCATGAACTATTTTCAACACTCCCCAAGGTGATTTCATGTTGCCAAAATTTTTTCACCCTCCCCTTTCCAACAAATGAAATTAGACCCCTTTCCATTCTGACTGTCTACCAGGTTATTTGGTGACAGATTATTATTCACTATCTTCAAAAGAAGAAAACAGTTTTATTTGCACACATCTGGTAATGATATTCCTGGGTCTAGACAAGTGAAATAGGAGTTAGACAAGATATGTTGGTGAATGTAGTTCTGTATTTCCAAATGAAAAATAAGGTAAAATTTGAGAAAAGGGATGCAGTTCAGTACAGTTAAAAAAAAAATAAAAATGCTACTCAAATGTTTTATTCAAGCCTTTGGAAATTGAAATAGGGATTCTTGCCATCTACAGTGATTCAGTAAAATACAACAACAATTCATATCAAATTAAGCATTAAACTGAAACAAAAAAACTCTAGTTACGTGAAGAAATAAATAATAATAAACCTGTTTTGTTAGAAAAACATATGGAAAAAAACTTATTATCTTTTATTCATAGACCTAGCAAACATAACATCCTACATTAGTTTTTGTGGCTCCACATTATGAGGCATGAGATTATTTCAGTGAGATTTACCCCGGACAAATCACAGACAGATTCCCAATCCACTTAAATGATTAACTCCACAGATCACACGTCCTATGTGAAAAAATTAAAGAAGCAAAACTGAGCCCTCTTGAACATAAATATCATATAATGTATTTTTTTTAAAGCCCAAGACCTTTCTATCAAGTAGAATAACAATTTGCCTACGAGTAGGTCAGTTTTGGACATAAAGGTCTTCATCATATATATATTATAATGACCAAAATATTAGAGTAAGGTAGTATTGTTACGTATTGTTCTCCTTATTAAAAATTATCATCAGTCTGTTTTTATACCTCCTGTAAACTATAACCATCATACAACTATCTGACTAAGAACTTGCTCTTAGCTATCACAGTTTGGAATTTTTAATTATCTATTAGTTTTTGATGACCTGTACAACATTTAATCGATTTCACTGTTTTATACACATATATTATATGGCTTTAGCATACCATACACTATGAGTCTATTTATCTATATTATTCATTTGTGAACTTAAGAATAATTGTGCTAGATCCAATGCAATTATAACACAAATTGCTAATTTTATAACAATTAAATTTATGTAGCTTCCCAACTGCACTAAGTCAGGTAAACACGACTTATTTCCTTCCAGCTGAGCCATGGCTCCAGTTACAGCTCAATCTGTGCAAAGACTCATCAGCTATAAGACTATTCCCACCAACTCCAAGTAGGCCACCTGCATAAAGTCCATTTCTTAGGATTTGCCAAGGCAACAAGGATTTTATCATAATATTTAGAATTAGACTGATTATCTTTAGAAATCTCCACAAATCCTTCCAGCTAGTTACATAAAACTGTCATTACAGTGTCTTTCCTTCATGAAGGACTACGGTATCTTGTTGCTGTTTTTTCACAGTTTAGAAAAACCTACAGTGCTTTAGTTAATTTACTTTGCTCCTGTAGTTTTAAATGAAACACTGCCTTGGGCTAGGAACTTCTGTTAATGATAACATAAGGTTACAAAAATTAGTCCAGATAGTAGAAACTAGATTAAGACTGTGTTAATCTAAATACTAGACCCCAGATTTCCACCATCACACATTTATATATGTATTTTTCTCAATGAAAACAAATTACTAGATTTTTTTATCATCTCCATTTTTCCTGGAGAACCAATGATACTCAGTGTCATCAAACCAAACTTCTTATTTACACAAATCCTCCGAGAACACCAAAACCCCTGTGATTTAAAGTATAACAGAAACAGTATTATTTGTGCGTCCTCAGCTCAGTTGCAACCCCCAGATAAGTGCAGAGAATATTCCTGAGGAGTCTGTATCACATCGGAGACCAGCTGTGAAGGCAGGACGTGTAGCTCCAGCTTATGTAAGGTTACTGAGTAGGTGTTTGCAGTCACTGAATGGGGCCAGGATACAGGTGTGGGAAGGGGGAGGAAGGGATAGGTAAACAGAATGAGGACAGCTATTACTCTGAAAGAATCTTGCTAGGAACTTCTCAAACCTGTCTGTAATATGGACCTTCTCTAACCATACCCACTGCAGTGAGGAAAGCCTGCATCTTATATCAGTGGGAACCAACCTGTGTCCTCATTTACTGAGACGCATAACATCCACATGGACATTAATGCAGTTTTTTAAAAATACACAATGTCTTACAGAAGCATATATGCATTTTTAATTATCTTTCAGTGCGTGTCAGTAGGGATCAAAGCCAGCTGCTCATGAGCGGGATGTCCATTTGGAACATTGCAAGTATTTCATCATTAACAGTCTGGGGTCCTGTTTTCAATTTAGTTAAATTTTCTGGAGTTTGTTCAGCATGACAATATTTTTAATAGAGTCCTATAACATTACGTATATCAATGTACAAAACCAGAAATAAGAAGACTTCAAGTCAGCCCCTAGAAGTGATGTACCATGTGATGGTATTGAGAGTGGGGGGCAGAGTTAGTTGCTTACTATTTTCTAACTACAGGGCATTACATCATGAATATGAATGATTATACTCTGTTTGGATCATATGAGGCTCAAACATATCTGGATTCAGCGACCAGCAAACAAAACCACTGAGCTAAAAACAAAGACAGCAGTTTATTTGTCTGTGAAATAGAAATTTCAACAGTAAGGCTCTAGACTCTTGCAATTGAAAAGTGTGTAAAATTAAATTAATATTCCTAAGCCCAAACCACTGATTTGTAACAAATTGTATATGTTTTATATAACTTTTATATAAGATTTTTATACAAGTTTTTATGTATTGATTGTCTGTTTCATTACAGGAAACAAGGTAATTAAAAACCATACCTGGAAAGTATCTTACTTGCATCTCATTTTATTTTTTCTCTGTCTCTTTCAGTTTATTTAGTAAGAATTTTTTCTAGTTTATATCCTTTCTTTTACCCCAGAATATTTTTAAATGGTCCAGGAATAAACAATCAAACAAAAGAAAACTACATGGCCAAAAAGAATCATTTTTTTGACTCAGTTTCAGCTAAGTACTGGGGAATTTCGAGCACACATGCCATAAGAGGCCCATTGCTCAAGTTTGGCTGAAAACTGCTCTTTGCCATCAACCACCTGATCTGTATCTCTTCCTTTTATAATTTCCTGTCTGAATAAATAAGCTTTTCAGGAATGAGATTATTTTTGCACAAAACAAAACTGTACTGAAGATTTAAGTTATACAGTGGCACTTTCTTGAATGAATCAGCTTTAGTTTCTTCCTTCAATTAGTTTACCACAAAAAAACCCCCACTTCTTGTTGCATGAAGATGTTTTTCATGTAGTACCATGGATATCAGACTAATTTAAATATTTTGCTGCCTGATAATTATCTCTCCTTAAATTAATAAATTACTTATTTGTGCCTTCTATGATATCCTCCACTTTTCCCCTAAACAGTTTAAGGTCACTTAAAAAAGCAATAATTTAAAATTCTCGTGCTCCTTTACTTTTTTACTTACTCTTTTAAAGGTAGCTTTAAATTTCCTTTGTGGTTATTTCAGTGGTATTATAAAAATAAAAAGTAGCTGACTTCTGTATTATTGTAATTGTGCATTTCTTCATTTCTTGTAATGCTAAGTTACCAAATCAGTTGTGGTTAGTTTGAACTATTGACACTGCTTACTTCCGATGACTCTGTTCTAGAATTTGTTATGAAACATTTGTATTTTTTCTCTTTTTCTCATTCTTAATTTATAATTGAAAAGGTAACAATCATAACTGAATTGGTCATGGTGTTGTCAGTATGTATAGTACTATTTTTTCAAGTAAACTGATATTTTTGTTTTCCTATTTTTCTCAAGTCATTAAGAAATAGCAATACTGTTATTCAAGTACAGCATCTGTATCAACTTGGGGATATCAACATTATTTCTGAAAATATTGTAATTTTTATTAATAAAAGGTATCTATTTATTAGGTATGCTAATTTCCCATCCACCCATAAAGTAAGCACAAAAAGAAGTACCTTAATTTCCTTAATGGTCATAAATCATAAAAATGTTTTGTAATCTGAAAAATGAAACATTAGGCTACATGAACTCCCATTTTTACAAGTATATTATTTATTAACTCATGGTATCAGTATCAAGGCCTGAACAATACAGATATTCTATGTTTAGGCAAGTGCTAACTCTTTAATCTCACCTGTTGTTGAAATAAGCATATTTCAACAACTCCAGCATCATTTGTAATACCAAGTATTGATTTGAGTATGACCAAATTGGCACTTGGGAGATATTAACACAGTCATTATAATATTGTGCAGTCTCACGTTTGCTTTTAAAATTCATAGAAATCCTAGAGTAGCATAAGCTTGCTTTTCACTACAATGGTGACTAAATGATCCAGCACTCAAAAAGCCTTTTTTATTGCATTATTCAGTATCTAAGTGTGCATGATCCTTGGGTAGGTCCTTGACGACATCTCTATCAAACACAATCAAAGAACTCAAAACATAAATAACAAAGCTGAATATTTAACCCGCACAATATTATGCTAAATATATTCTGAGTGTTTCCTCAAATAGCAGTTGCACTCTTGAAAATATAAAATCAGCATAAAGATTAAATATGTCAAAATTACTGACAGCTAAAATTGAAGCCATATTAACTTTTATTTTGTTTGCACTGAATCGGGCAATAATTTTTATGATTGGGTTTTATTAAATATCTTGGGAAATGGTCTTTATCTTGCTCCGTAATGACGGGGAACATCAAACATAGTAAATAAAAACATCTACGAAATTTACATTTTTTTTTCCTGTAATATCTGGCTGAGACAACTGAAATACTTTTGGAGTCAGAAACCAAAGAAGTAACTATCCAAAGAACAAAATACAGAGTTCTAGGTAAGTATTTCTTATTGCATTTAGCACTTATGGGCAAATACATTTGATAAAACAGATCAGAAATGCAGAGCTCAATATAAATTTACTCTATTGTAAAATTATTTATTTCAGACATTCTCTACATATTTCCTGCTTGCTCTTGTAAACACATCATCTTTGCTCTTCTGATACTCAGAAACTTCTTTACATAGGGATCCTTGTGAGTAAGCTTAAAGTTACACTAAAAGTTTTCCTGCAAAAAAGGAGCTTTATTAAATGAAATTGCTTCAAAATACCATTTTGCAAGAAACTTAAAACTCTGTTTTGTAAGATTTAGATTGTTCATATCCTACTGATGACGCCAATAGCTTCCTAAAGCTTTTAATAGTAGTTGCAATTGAAGCAGCCTGCAGAGCTCCATTTTCAGGCTACAAAAATGATAGGGCTCTTCGGTCTGGATTTTTAAAGATATTCAGGCATTGATGGCCAAGATAATTTCAGTAACCAAGTTCTGTTTTCAAAAATGACCCACGCAGAAATGAAAATGATGTAAAAAAATTACACAAGCCTAAGCTCACTGAACATTACAAACCTTCACTGGTAAAATACTTTATAAAAAGTTAGCAGGGCTAAAACAAGTCAAGACTAAATAGTTTTAAAACATTATGGCTAACTTGAGAGAAAGGATTGCAATATCTGAACAAAACAGTTAAGACTATATGGCTTAAGAAATTGTCTGTCCACAACAAGGAACAAATCAAACAGCTGCACAGAAGAAAATTCCTGCATGCACATACATTGAAGAAAATAATTGTGTTTAAGATGCCTATGCTTTGTGGTTCCCTTGATATTTTTTTTTCAATACTTCTTAATAAACGCAGCTGTTATAGAAGTAGTAATTACTACCTGGTTACGTATTTTACATGTGTATTGTAGACATGCACAAAAAACCACAAAGATAGGCCATGTCTTTATAGTCATTGGGTACCCAGAGGCTTACTTCCCCTCAGCTTCCAGAATCTGTGCTACTAAGAATGTTTTTTTCTCAAGCATCCTAAGTAGACTTGACTGACATCTTTGCAATTCTAACTCTAAATATTTAGATGACATATATCCTTTTGCTAACACCGACTTATCACAGGGTAGTCAAATAGGTTTAGTAACTCATCTGTTCAGTAACTAGGGTTAGACACACTGATCTCACCAAATCCATGAGAGCTGCTTATTATTTTTCATACAGCAATGACAAGAGGCCCAAATCAAAGGTCAAGGTCCCTTGATTTAGGTAATACAGCCATTGCATTTAATGAAAACATGGTCCCAGTCCAAAAATATAATACAGTATTTTTCTAAACAAAGGAGTAGTGAATCATACTAATCTGAATAAGCCTCAATGTAAACTAATTCAAGGAAGCCAGTGTAAAAATAGGTAAATTCAATTTCAAGGAAGAAAGCATTTCTTTCATTAGATCAACTGATGCAGGTGGAGAGAAAAGGCATACTTTTAAATGTACATGCACACACACTTATCATAGGGCAAGGCAATTGTAATTTATTAGGAATCTCCTCTACAGACATACGGCAGATGGAGCAGGGCACTGTAGGAAGAAAGCGAGTGATGATGAGAGTTCAGAGCTCTCCTGGACAGAGCTGTCATTCAGTTGCTCACGGCAGATCACGTTTCAAGCAAATGAAGTTGGTTTCTGATTACAGAAACTATATCAAATGTATTTTAAGCACTATCTTACATGTGCCCATTCAACTGAAAGAGGTAACACATTGGGAGGTCACAGGATTGCTTTGACAATCTTTAAAAGGTCTTATCCACTACACAGGACATCCGCAAGGGGAAACAACGATTCACATATCAAAGGGACTATTTTTTTCTGACCATCTTGTATTCCTCATAAACAAGAGTTACTCCCGTGCCTCTAAGGCTCTCATTATGGTAATTTCTTTCCTTTGGTAAAGAGGTGATAGATCTTGGCACACAAATGAAACATCAGACTGCTCATTTGCTACTTTAATGGAGACTATCATATCTGATATAATTATGATTACTTTTTCCCCAATATACAACTGAAATTCAAGATCGCAGGCATCAGCCTTTTTCTTTCCCAAATTTTAGAGAATCTAGACTTTGTGGTTTCTCTTGATCATGTTCGTGGAATTTGATTAGACAATAATACTTACCACAAGTCATATTTTTATGAGACTACAAAGCTATGAAAGTATTTCTCAACCTGTTTAATAACTGTTAAGCAGCAAAAGAAGATAGCTGTTATGACACAACTGTGGTTGGAAAAATGACTAAGTTAAAAATAACTATATTTTTTCTCAGCAGTTTTGCTCTCTGAATGAGTTTGCAATCTATTGAGTTTTGCAGCAAAACTACCATCTTTTTACCACTATTTATTCGCTGGTACTCCAGAATCAACACATGCATGAGAGACAAGGAGTGGTAACTATTATCACCTCACATTTTAACAAGTAGGTGGCAACAATCCCCCAGTATGTCTTTGAACTAGGAAACATGAAGGGGAGGCGAATGCTTTTAAGTGTTATTATCTTTGCTATCTCAGAAACACTTAAGGAGAAATCAGAATCTCCCCTGGAAGGGTGTAGTAAATAAAGAATAACCTTTTTGTTTATCAACTGAATGTGCTATTTCCTAAATAAGTAAAAGTTGGCCATTCTGAATTTTTAGAATACTGGGTTTTTTTGCATTTTCAACCACCACTGCAAAACTGACATACTCATAGAATGTCACAGCTTTTTTTGGTGGTGTTTTCACACTATTAATAAATGTGTTGTGGAAAGAGAAGGCTCAGCTTTTTTCGTAGTACTCTTCAAAATATGGCACTTACATTAAATTGACTATGAGTAATTCAGAGCAGATCAAACAATGCTAAACTACTTCCAATCAGATTAATTTATTTTCTAAAGGTATCTTAAATTTAATTTATAGTATTTTTCATCAGTTTTTCTCCTCCTTGGACTCCCAATCTAATTTGCTGACAGGTCAGTGATCTGCT
Source organism: Aegotheles bennettii (assembly GCA_013398125.1). NCBI lineage: Eukaryota > Metazoa > Chordata > Aves > Caprimulgiformes > Aegothelidae > Aegotheles > Aegotheles bennettii. The sequence continues at coordinate 48,526 of VZRW01009348.1, read as the reverse complement.
TTTAAATGGTAAGTAAAATGACAATACACATACCTCTCCCCTCCCCTTTCTTGACTTTTCAAACTTTATTTTATTAGGATATCCTAAAATGTTTTTCTCTCTCTTTTGGCTGTCACTGAGACAGACTAGTAGTGTAAATCTGGCAAATGTTCAGCCTGCACAAGTAAGCTTTTAAAGCTGAAGTCCTATAAATAACACAGGAACATTCAATTTAATGAGAAATGACAACATAAAAATTGGTAGATAAATGACATTTATTTTTGCACAAGAATTAACTTACAGATCTCAGTTTTTCAGAGATCAAGGAAGAATAATGCTTCACAGGCTTAAAAAGAAGAATAGGCATAGAGATGAAGGGAAACCTGATTTGTCTGGTCTTAGTCTTGTGCTTTTCATGCATCTTTCAATGCAAAGCACTGGCCTCCCAGTTTGGTTGCTTATATACTTTCTAAATATGCAGCAGGATTAGATATTCAGAATAAAGGCCCTCAAAGATTTTAAATACTACTATGATAGCCAGGGGCTCACCGAGTTCACGAATCTGAATTATTTTCACTCATTTTTTACTACATGATAATATCTGCAGATTGACTTGGAAATCCACTGTGGCAGATGCTGTGCACATAGATAGGATGAATTGCTTCCTCTTCCAGGGAGTTTATGGTTGCAATTTGAAATTAATGGATGTTCTTTCTGGTCCTTATGAAAAAAGTAGCAGCTCAAATGAAATAGGCATTAAAATTTCAACAGCTATGAAAATGAAAACATTCCTCCATAATATTTACTCTCATTGCTGTATTATTTAAATATTTTATTACTTATTTAATTGGACTTTTAAGGCTTTACCTTTTCTCCTCAGGGTAAAGAACTACACACATTTGCTCCCAATAGTTTGGGCACGAAACATTATGTTCCACTAGTCCATATGAATATTACATATCTATATGTGATTTTCTTTCCTTCACTGTTATTTCACTCTGTCCCTTGTGGCAGATAACCTTAAATAAATTTGGATAGAAAGCTGAGAATGAATAATAATACTTTTGTTGAGTAGAATAAGACTTCCTTAAAAGAAAGCAAAACAAACCGCTCCCCAGTATTTTGTTCCTATTGCTGTACAGTGCAATTTGGACAAGGTCATCCTGGGATTTCTCCCTCTGCAAAGTGACAGCAATAAGGAAATGATGGGAATAATGTCAGTAAATACTGACAGGAAAATGTCAGTAACGCAGCCATCCAGCTTTTTGGTGTTTAGATGACCTGCCTACCCTGGCAGGATAGATCTTTCTCTTTGCTTTTCTGCAGCGACTCCAATCAAAAACAAGAATATGAGGCATATGCGTGTATATGAAAAGGGCAATTTATGTATATAGTTGTAAAAAAAAAGTTAGCCAAATGCCTGTGAAAGCATCAGTTGAATTCAATGTATTTAAAAATGCTGTAATATCTGTCGTTTACAGCATCCTATAATCCAGTTACTAATCTATGAAATATTTATTCTACTAGTAAGATCTCAAGGCCATAGTTATTTATTAATCCTTTTAATATCTTGATTTGTGAGATAATGAAAAAACCCCACTACTCATTGCTTGCTTGTGTCATGTGATACCAGAAGCTTAATTAAAGCTCTTTAAAAATAAAGGTGTACAAGTCATTATCTCAGCAGAGAAAAAGACACATTTTACTGGCCATAAATGCTAATTTTTTCTAATACCAGTATCAATAAACCTTTGAGTTAATCTGAAAATGCACAGTGCTTGTTAAAGGTAAACACAATGAAAGTATTATCTAGCACATTTTTTCTTCTAATGAACAAAAATATAAAATTAACTGCAAGACAACTCACAATATTGACTGAACAGAAACAACTGCCGACTGCAGCTACTGTGTAAGTACATACATTGTTGAACAGTTGCTTGACATAACCCACTGGTTTATCAGTTCTTCTAGGGTGATCTTACAAATATTAAGGAAAAAAAGGTAGTATCCCAGCCCTTTTAGTAAAAGACAACTTGGGATACCCAGTGAAGAATAATGGTAAGAACTCAAAGTCTGTTAGTATAGGTAATAAGTCTAAAGCAATTACTACCTGCTACGGAAACACTCTATTGATTTGGCCACTTAACTCTGATAAATGGCTGTCATATAGCAGAAACCATAAGAAGGAAGAAGCTCATAATCCTGGCACTGAATCTTAATTTACTTAAAGAATGTCAAAGTCAATATTTTAAAAAAATACTGGTATTTGTGTTAATGCAGGCTGCTTTCAAATGACACCCTCTTCCCCTCAGTATGGCAAAATGTCACAAGCATTAATATTTCATTATAAACTGCTTCCTCCATCAGAGAGATTGCAATATATACTACACAATTGTCTGCAATCCAGAACACAGAAATACTTGTTCTACTTATCAATAAAGATAATTTTAGAATTTTTCATATCATCTGCTGGCAACAACAACATCCATAGGCCATTAGTATTTTCACATCTTCAGTCTGCTTCTGTCTTTGTGATTTACCATATACAATTTACCCAATGCCCAAAGCACTGCACCACAGAACTGATAATGAAAATAATCTGCATGTAGTAGAAACTTGTTCCAAACTTCAACAGCCTATTGAAATACTATGCTTTATTATTGGTTAAACCATTTAATATCTGTCAGAACCACTTAAAAATGTATATACTCAAATCATGATTGGATACAGTTGCATGGATTATGAATTGTTACAAATTCTGCAGAGAACTTTATGACAGCAGTTTGCAAAAACCTTATAAATAATAAATTCATAAACCTTTATGAGAAAAGGAGATTTACTCCCCCAGAAGGCATTAGATAGTTTCTGGATCATCAGTAGATAAACATGGGATGGAAATTATGGGAAAGTGCACTGAAACAGAACATTTGAATAAATTAACTGAAAGTAGAGTCCTACCCCTGTGTAAACTCTTCTTGTGCAGCTTTTAATTTAACTACATCCCAAAACATCCACTAAAGGTGAGGAATAGTTTATGATTAAATAGGAGTTTCTAGCACCCTTTTCTAGGAATCAGTAGTAGAATCAACACTGCTCAATCTTTTTCATCAGCAATCTAAATGACATTTTCTGATAAAACCTAAGAATGCCACAAAGATTAGTGAAAGGTGAAATGTGAAGAGGACATTGCAGTCACCAGGGGCTTGTCCACAATGTGCAGTGACAGTGGAACCCAAGGGGGTTGAAAAAGACAAACCATGAAATCCTAATGCGGATCAGTAAGTACTTCCAGCCATGGCAGTATGATGAGGACGGAACAACTCCAACCTCAGAGCAACACAGCACACTGATGCTGACTCAGTAATGCTGCTTTTAAATTGAGGCAGCTCACAGGACTCTAGCTTGCGATTGTCTAATGCAGACACAGCTGAAGAATATCTAGATCTCTGGTGTAGAAATGACTGCAGAAGAATCTGGATTGTACCATAAACTCAGCCCTATCAGACAAAGTGTGTTTTAACACATTCAATACATTTAGGGACACATCATATAGTCCAGGTCTTCAAAACAGGAGACTGGTAAAGTTGTGGCTCTAAAAAATTACACTGGATAAGCAATGTAGCACCAATATTCAGTGTTGTGTAGTGGCAAAAAGGACTTATAGAATCATAGAATGATAGAAAAGTTTGGGCTGAAGGGACCTTAAAGATCATCTAGTTCCAACCCTCCTGCCATGGGCTGGGACACCTCCCACCAGACCAGGTTGCTCAAAGCCCCATCCAACCTGGCCTTGAGCACTGCCAGGGAGGAGGCAGCCACAGCTTCTCTGGGCAACCTGTGCCAGTGTCTCACCACACTCACAGGAAAGAAATTCTTCCTAATATCCAATGTAAATCTACTCTCTTTCAGTTTAAAACCTTTTCCACCTCATATTATCACTACATGCCCTTGTAAAAAGTCCCTCTCCAGCTTTCCTGTAGGCCTCCTTCAGGTACTGGAAGGCAGCTGTAAGGTCTCCCCAGAGCCTTCTCTTTTCCAGGCTGAACAACACCAAAAATATAATCTACAGAGAAATAACTTTACTTATATAGATGGTGCTGGAATAATAGTATTCTGGTGCTCATATTTTCAAGAGACATTGGAAAATTTGGAGAGCGAGAAGAAACACAGATAAAGTCCTGGTCTGGAAAAAATGTCATATTGAAAGGTATAAACTGCTGAATATTGAAGTTTAAAGAAGGCTTATTTAGCAAAATAAAGTGAAATATGTGAATATGTGAATATGTGAATAAGTGAAAGCTGAAGCTATATTAATTCAAATTGGAAATAAAACATTAATTTTTAATAGTGAAAGTGATAATTCACTGCAATAAACTGCCAAGGGAAGTGGTGGATTTTTTTGAAGTCTTCCAATCACAAGAGATCGCTTTCTGGAGGACCAAGCGTGAGATCAGTCTTGCGGTAAAGGTAGATGGTGGAAATGAGGGTCTGTGATAAACAGGAGGTTAACCTGGCTCTTAGTCTCTTCTGTCGGAAACTGTGAATCTAAAAAAGTGAAAAGCAGGTAACAACGGCATAAGATTCTCCTGTATCCTTTTATTTAGTAGTTATAGTTTAAGCTATTGATCCCATTTTCTCTGGAGAGAAATGGATTAATAGGATGGACTCACAAAAGGAAATGAAGTTTGGCTCTAAAATTGGTAACTGTATCTTCTAAAGTAACAAGCTGCGTTCTGCATTTTGACTGAGAATACATTCTACAAACAATCACAAAGTTTGGTAAAACAGGAAGAAATATGACACAGGGCTGATATTTTTAGATAACTTCAGGCAAACTCAGGGGATTTTGAGACCTATCATCGATGCAGTGGAACTACTGTAGACAGAATTTATTTGCTAGATTAGGAAAATGAACATGACTTCGAACTGGTCATTGAGCCAGGGAATTATTTCAGAGTGATGCATAACATTATGAAGGTTGCCTAAGAACTGGTAAACAAGTACTCAAAATGAGAGAAAGGAAGAATGGGCACATACAGCAGTGAGATATTTTTTCCACTGATAGCCAGAGGTCAGTAATTACACAGAAAATCTGTAAGCAATGTCACACAGGAGGTGAGAGAGGAAATGAAATATGATTAGGAGTCCTATTTAGCCACACTGTGCGAAAAGCATGTTTGCCGCCTCAGATAAAGTTGTAGAGGATATCACGGTATAGAAAGGTCTTTTTATGAAAATATTCTTCTGTTTCATATCTAATGACTAGTGTTCCACATGACTGTACTGAGTATAAGATCATTAGAAATTCAGTCATGTTAATGAGTCTTGTAAACTCATCATCTCTGCATGTCTTTGTTGACCATCAATTTTACCACTGTTCTTCCATACAGATTAGCAGGAGAGACAATCACTGCACAGCAGTCTTCTGATGCAGAGTGCCATTTTGACCAAGCCAGCAGAGAGTACTGGGGCTGCTACCACACCATGACACCACTGGCCAGGCAGAAGATTAGGGGGAACTCAAAGCTGTGCCCAAACAGGGGTTCCATTTCTTCCCACCAGGACATAAAGCTCTGTATTGAGCTGTTGGAACAGCCATTATGTGAGATGAACAGTGCATGTACCTCACCCTAAAGGTATGCACTCTGATTTGCATATTGGGAATGATGATGTTCTTCTAAAAGCACTTAATCTGTAACTGAAGGCAGCAGATTAACATGCCAAAATTTAGATATGACTTTTTTATTGGAAAGGGGATGAATTTCCATACTTATTTCAGGACTTAAAAAATAAATTTCACTTTTTAAAAAGAAAAAGACCCACATGATGAAATTTGTGGATTGCTTTCTTAATAGCATAACACTGAATAAGTTTTTCCATTAAGATTGCTTTCTTACTAGCTGTTATGGTTTGAAGCTTTTTGCCCTAGCTGTGAAACCTAGACACTAGCGTAACACTGAATAAGTTCTTCCATTAAAGTGCTTTAGTAAAGGAAAAAAATGGACTGACTTCAACAGATTTTGGTCCGAATCTTTTGCCTAAATAGTACACCCATATTTTCAAGTGGTTTTCCTAACAGGCTGACCAAAAGCTCACTGAAGTTCAGAAGATTCTTTCCTGTTGAGTATAATGAGGTTTGAATCCAGCTGATGGAGTAGTTCCTCCACAGGCACAGATGCACGTCTGAGAGGAGAGACATGCCCGAACAACTCCTATAAAGTTACTAAAAATCCATGCAGATAGAATACTGGAACTGCTGATTCTTTGTTTCATGCCGAGTCCAGCATTCACAAGTACCAACATATGGTACATATCTTTGACAGTGTCAGGTAGCCAGTCAGGTGCACAGATCAGCCACAACAATTTTTCTGAATGACAAAGCAAGAACAGGAATTTGCATTATTTTTAGGTAAAGCAGCCTAAAATCAGCCTTTCAGGCCCTCACCTGGGTGAAACACCTCCACAGACCACCTCCATAGACAAACTGAGAAGGAATTTCCTTAAGCAGTCATCAATGCCATGACCCCAGTGGGACAACCAGATTTAAAAATATACAACCCTCTGATACACACCATCACCACCTCGGTATAAAATACAGAACATTAACATTTATGAGTGAATTCATTACATTACTCTAAATATTTTTTCTTTTTCAGCCATGCGAAATGGAAGGTCAGTGAAGACAGATAATATCTTTTATTAGATCAACTGATGTGGAGAAAAGAGACAAGTTTCCAGTCACTTAACCCCTTTTTCAGTTCTGAATTAGATGCAGGCATCTTCAAAATGAAATACAAATTAGGGATAACTGTTCTAACTAGATATATTGATCAGTCAAAGCACCCGAAATGATACGGATCCAATATTTGGGGAATAGATGAGGCATTTGTAGGAAGGGGGCTGATAAGGTGCTTATCTCTGCAAGAAAAAAAGAGATAGGTAAATTATCAGGTACATGTTTCATTCTTCACTGTTTGAAGGTTCTCTATTTGGATGAATGGCCAAGACCTTGAATAGAAGATATTAAAACTGCTTTTTAGTAACATATGCCTTCTTGATGTCTATACATGCACGAAGAATGACTTCAAGGATTAATAGTCTGTAACAGCTCAGAGATTCACACAACATAATGAACACAAGCAACAAATCTGAACTTGAATCTGCTGCAGCTGCAGTGCTCCATATATTGCTAAGCAATATATGGTTAATTTCATTTTAGCATTTTTTTTCAGTCTTAGAAAAGGAATGTAGTAAGAATCTTTGGACACTGAGAAACTGTGCCTCACTTTCGTCGATAACTTCTCTAGGCTGCAATGTTACTGGAGAATCGCCTCTCTATGTTTCAGGCTGAGAAGTCAGTATTTGTACCTTAAAGGACACTCACCATTTAGCTCCCGCACCCAAACATTAAAAGAACACTCATTTCATGAAGAAATGTACTGCTGCAATATAGTGGAATAGGGAAGCTGTGCTTTTTTTTCAGTAAGAATCAATACTAGGATAAGATAGGCCCTTCTTTAATGTTCTTATTTCCAGCAGGATTAATAGGCAATGTAAGAACTATTTAAATCCTGAAAGTTATCAACCTAAATCCTAAATTATACTAATCTTAAAATATCCTCAACAGTTTATGATTTCATTATTCCTTTTTATTATCTTTCTCAATTTTGTTGAGTATTTTTGTTCTAAAACACTCTTAATCAGAACACAAAGCACTGTTTAATTGTCATTTAGATGATTTTGATGATAATACTCTACCTTTTTTATTGAACAAACTCTGGTACTTGGTGTAATTGATGCACTCCATGATATTTAAAGGATAGCTTTTAAAAGTTTATTGGATGATTTCCTAATTCAGATGTTTTGCCTAGTATTTTTCTTTTACTGCAGTACATAGTAGGTCATATCCTCACAGGAATTCCTTTATTTCCATTCCATAATACATCAGCAGTAGCTTTTAAAAATTATTTTTACATGACTGCAGCTTCTCTTTTTTTAAACATATGATTTTCACTGTCAAATGGGAAAAGTGACTGAAATAGCAAAGACTCATAGCTGTTATGCTACTTCTTCATGCTTGGCAGTATTGCAGTGTTCAAGGGAGCAATTAAAATTGTTCTGCTGTGTAGTAATAAAGACTATGATTCTCAAGTCAAGTGCCAGCCAAGAAGGTTTCATACACTAAGAGAACACTAAATTTCTGGATTTTATAATATACTATGTAGATATTTACTCTGAAAGTAATAAACTGCAGTATAGTTTCAAATTTTTAACAAAAAATTGAGAAAATAACTTAAATAATGTCCATAGTATTACACCAATGCAAGGTACCACTTAGAAGGCAAAACATTTGAGCAGAAAGATTAAAAATCTATAAACATAAATAATGTTGTTTTATAACCAACAAACATTTTCTTTCAAGAATGTTTTAATTTTATATCACATACCATAAAATATATTTGGTTTCACCAACCGCTTCAACATTGCATTTTTCTACTTAGGGAGACAAATTTAATCCTATTTCTTCTTCTATTACATATTAATGTTTACAAAAATATTGTACCCCTGACAGTTATATTTCTAGGATTCAATTTCAGTACTTGAAACAGCACTGATTCAGAGGCTTTTATAGAAATAATATGTGAAAGCATTTTGATGAAACATAACTGCTTTAGGATTTCCCTTCAGTCCCTTCATGACACACTTAACAGCATTTCTCACACTTTCAAAGAGATCTGGTCTCTTAAGGAAAATACAGACAAAAACTGTAAAAATAAAGTATTCTGAGAGGTATCAAACTTAAAGCAAATTGCAGTAACATTAACACATGGAAAATCATACCTCTTTACTATGCACAAATGCATTTGCAAGAAAAATAGTAAGAGGTCAGTATAACTCATAACACCATCCCTTTTAATTATTCCCAAGATCTATTTTATACAACTCGTGAGCCACATGCTCTCCAGCTTGGCATTACACGCACACCTGAGACCAGGTATTCCGATAACAACTCTGGGCAGAGGAGGCAGGACTGCAGAAGACCTTTATTCCAAATGATGCAATTTGCACAAATTAAACCCGAAAGTTTTTCTGACTGCGTAATTCCAATGGGCTGAAAGATATCAGTGCCATTAACTGATATCGTATGTCTGGTGGTGATGGTGGTGTGGTCTAGTTTCATTGTATTTCTTCAGCAAGGCTCCTTCTGTCTCCTATTTTATATATATATATATATTGCAAACATCTACAAGTTACAGTTTCTTACCCATAAAACTAGGAATGGCTTTTTCTGCATGGGTTCTTTTGGTTATCATTATACATATATTTATGTCCAAGTGTTGGGTCCTGCACTCGGGTCACAACTACCCCAGGCACCGATACAGGCTCAGGGAAGAGTGGCTGGAAAGCTGCTCATCATAAAGGTACTTGAGGGTGCTGGTTGACAGCCGGTTGGATATGAGCCAGCAGTGTGCCCAGGTGGCCAAGAAGGCCAATGGCATCTTGGCCTGCATCAAGAACAGTGTGGCCAGCAGGAATAGGGCAGTGATTGTCCCGCTGTATTCTGCACTGGTGAGGCTGCACCTCGAATGCTGTGTTCAGTTTTGGGCCCCTCACTTCAAAACTCTCAGGCACATGGTGTGACTTCTGGGGTTCCCTGCAAAGGTACAGGAATTGAACTTGATGATCCTGGAGGGTCCCTTCCAACTCAACTTGTTCTGTGATTCTATGAGAAAAGACATTGAGGTGCTGGAGCGTTTCCAGAGAAGGGCAACAAAGCTGGTGAAGGGACTAGAAAATATGTCTTATGGGGAACAACTGGGGGAGCTAGGGTTGTTCAGTCTGGAGAAGAGAAGTCTCAGGGGGGACCTCATTGCTCTCTACAACTACCTGGAAGGGGGCTGTAGTCAGGTGGGGATAGGTCTCTTCTGCTGTGCCCATAGTGAAAGGACAAGAGGAAACGGCTTTAAATTGCAGCAGGGGAGATTCAGATTGGACAAAATTTTTTCACTGTAAGGGTGATTAGATATTGGAATAGGTTGCCCAGGGTGGTGTTGGAGTCACCGTCCCTGGAAGTGTTCAAGAGGCGTCTGGATGTGGCACTGGGTGATATGGGTTAGTGGTGATGTAGGTAGGCAGTTGGACTGGATGACCTTGAAGGTCTCTTCCAACCTTGATGATTCTGTGAACATATTACATTTTGCAGTGAAGAGATGAAGCAGCACTCTTCAGAGTTCTTCATTCAATTAAATGCTCTACCATTCTAGTTTTTTATATTTTATAAAAGTAATTCTGTTGTCATATGTAATTGTGCCTCAGAGTGAGCTAATTGGGCACAGAGCTCACTCACTGGGACTGTGGATTGTTTTACTTACAGTAGATATCCCTTCAACAAGGTGCTCAGAACATCAGCTTGTAGATAAGCAAGTCCTCAACGATATGTTGAACAACTATAGACTTAATTTATGCATCAGGCTTAAGACAACCCCCGGCCAAGGTTGGCAGAGAGATCCAAAATTCAGACATTCCCACAGAACAGCACCTCCTTGTTCTGCTCTCTCCCACTTCGGCCTGAGGAATTCAACCAGTTGCTCTGCTCTGTTGTCTTTAAACTTGTGGAGCAAGCATCCCTTGCAGTGAGCATGAGGATGGGTACTGATGTGTGCATAGGGATGGAGAGGTATTTTTTCTTTAGAAAAAACTTGAGATTTTTTTTCTAGTATTTTAGTATTATCATGTTTTGAAATAATGGTACATAAATGAGAGTTTTGGAGAAGGATCTTTCCATATAAATAAAAGGTAATATCCTGAAAAGATTAATTTCTATTTAAAAATTTAAAGAGTAAAGATGAGGATACCAACAGAAGGGTCTAAAGACTGCTACAGTATAGCTGTACTAAGTGTACATATACATTACTACTACAGAGTCAGCAAACTGCATTGTAGTTTGGCAGAGAGCTCAGAATTCCTGAACCCTGGCCCAGGGGATCAAAAGGTGAAGATCTGAACATCTGGCTGATGGTGGGAGAGAAGATAGTTTAAGTTTCCATTCTCTTCAAGCTGGCTAATACTTCAAGCTGCATTTTCAGCACAGTAATTGATCTCTTGATTAAAACGAAGTGTTCCAGATTTCAAGGGGAAAAAAACAAACAAACCAAACCCCATATCTAAAAAGAGTATGTTTTAAAAGTTTGGAATTCTCAAAGCATACAAATCTTGTGTTTCACCAAGTTCAACTTGAAAATTAAAATTAACCTTCCTATGAAGCGGACTGTATTTTTTTTTTATTTAACCATCTGAGGTAAATTTAATAAGTATCCTTTCCTTCAAAAACATTCAAGAATAGCAAGTAGTATTTTTGCAGAATAAAATTGCTTTGTTTAGTTTTCACAAATGGCATAGAGAAAACTCAAACTGAATGTAGATTAGGGTAACTTCACATCATCTTTTTATCATTTTTGCAGTAGGTCAATTTAACAGTGGGTGAGCAAGTAACACCTACTATGAAAAAAATCCAGTGGTAATGAAATAACCAGTATCTCCTCTTTTCCTTTATAATATGCTTGTTTGAGTACACAGAAAGTGTTACTCTGTGATTTGAGTACTGACTGCAAGACAGAGGTGTCAAAATGGACCAAAATAATTTCTAATTTTCCTTCTAACAACACAAACAAGAGTTGCATGATAAAAAGTATCCTGTGCTGAGTATGACAGATAAAACTGGATGGGAAAATTGAAGTATTTTAAAATCTTTAAAGGTATCTTAAGAATTAAAAATAGAATAGAGTTGGCATACAAATAAAATTTGAGTAATCACTAAGAGCAAGCTGGAACAGCAAAGACAACAAAGATGTGGGTCAGTAGTGCTGTGATTACACTTACTACCTGAACAAATGTTTGTCTTTGAGGAAAAGAGATTATCTCAAAAGATATATCTATAATTACAACTCCTTTAAAATGAATGTTGTACAAGTCTTTAGAAAACATTACACACAACTAAACAATTTCTGCAGCTAATATACAGCAGAGCCTGAAAGGCCCCTGGTATATGTTGCATCTAAACACCAAGTTTGTCTCTTCATGAATTCCTCTTAAAATTCTGATCCTCTCTTCTCTTTGTTCTTTTTATGTGAACAAATACTACTAGCAAGAGGAAAAGGTGGGTGGATACCTTTAGAGTATATGAATATTACCTACGTGTAACTTTGGTAAAACTCCTATAATAAGCAACTGTAGCTATGTGAAAAAAATGCATCGCTTTATGCTGCCTGTGCAAATACATCTTTGAACTGATCTTTTACTGTAAACTGTTATGCTTTTGTTATTTTTTAGTTAACTCTGAGCAGGATGCCTTTTGGAGCCACAAACTCCAGTCATAACTGCAGCTACAGTTTTGAATCTATCATATCCTCACGTGTACGCCACCTTACACTGATCATCAAACAGAGATTTCTCCTACGCTTCAACAGAGCAGGGTGAGCTCTGCATGGTAATTAATATAATTCCATCTTTATTGTAGTCTCTGCTTGGGTATTTCTTTGTTTAAACTGTCTGTCTGACTGGAAGATGCACACCCCCCCATGTAATCTTTGTCCACCTTTGGGCAGTATAAGACCTCCTCTGACCTCTCCAACTGAGTACCTACCTAGTCCTTCAACAGACAGCTGCATGGCTGTTGATTCTTGGCAAATGTGTCAAGAATCTGTTTCTAAGTTATATAATGATCTAAAAATGCATCTTACTGGTTGCTTCAACTCAGCTGATATTTCACAAAATAAATTGTGTGGGATATGGTGTGGGGAGTCTGGAAGAAAAGATCAATAATGCCTGAGAAATGCACAGAAAAGTTGCATACTTAAAATTTTTAAGTACTTTTTGGGGTTTTCAGTCTCCTTTTCTTGCAACTTTTTCATGAAGTTGTATTTTCTTAGTTCTTAAAAATGTTGTTTTCTCAATTCTTAAAAAATGACCACATTAAGCACATCCATTTCTATTTTACACATATGTAAAAATCTCTGATATATTGATATATAGGTCATTAGCAATGTCTTGTGGCATCTGGTCTATTGCAAACACTGAGAGGAGAGCTGGTGCTTTCTGAAAAGACCTGTGGTCTAACGCAGCCAAACCCTTCTGACACTCAGGTAGGATCTGCCACTTTTCCTGCACTTGGACAAGATCTCCCACATGCCTCTTTCAGCGCGGCATGTACTTGTAAAGAAACCATTCCCATTAATGAAATGTGGATAAAATGTACAAGTAAATCATATACTAAATATTAAATACAAAGCCATTTCAAGTAAAATATTCCCAAATCTAATCAATCCTACGATTGTTCTGAGCTCCTTTCAGCAACTACATACACTCTGCACTCGCTTTTCCACTCTTCCTGTGGACTATCCAGAGCATTTAAATCAGAAAGTTCCTATTTGAACCACACACATCCTTCTCTACAGATTTGGGAAAAATCAGGCCTTGGTTACACTTTCAGAGGCAGCATTCCTCATCTCCTGCAGCCCCCTCATTCCTGTAGTCTCCTTATCTAAACTGGTGTAACTAACTGCTTGATACAGCTATATGATGAACTGATACCAGCTACAAAACTATAAGCAATAATAATGGCAATGACAACATTAAAGGTAAATTCAGTAGACAGAGGCACTGGAGCTGCCATTGAAGAAAGAACTGGGTAAGTGTGGTCATAGTGGGAGAAGATCTGCAACAATTATTTCTGCACAAGCCAAAGCAGATAAATCACATGCTCCACGTGTACCCAAGTACTTGCAAGACAGCAGCAAATTAAAGTACCTAATGTATTGGCTTGTAAACTAGACAATTCTGAGTTAACCCCATTACTAGCTCCTACTACCATGATTTATTATCCACAGGATCCTAGCACTTTATTTCAGAGGGCACAGCTGAAGACTAAGGAAAATGCTCACCAAGCAGGACTCAATGTGACTATTTAATTCTAATTTAATTCCAAGCTGGAGATTTGTGCTTTGATAGATTTTGGGTTCAAGTCAAAATCAGAAGGATCTCCGGCCTCTGAAATGTTACATTGGGCAATTTTTACTTAATTAGGACTCAAATGTCCATAACCTGGATACATGTATGTTGTGCAACAGGTATCTTTTACAACTGATACGTTACTTAAAACACATGCAGTATAAAATACGGTTGAGTATTTCAGTAAAACTTAAATAACAACCACAAAGCACCAGAAAATTGCTGTAAAATACCCATAAGGCCTTGGTTCAAGTAACAGAAGAGAAGAAATTAGGGGTTGAGGCTTGGAACTATCAGAAAATTGCTTAAAACCTCATGAATTTCAGGGAATTAAAAGATTGTTCCAGGCTATACTTTGAATTTGGGGGCATCTATCACTATGAAGCAGGTCATTAACAATATTTAATCTTCATGTGAACTCATTGATGCTTTTAGTCGCACAACATTATATAAAGAAAAACAACCAAGGGCAAATTTGATGTTTCAATTTATGAAATGGCAACTGGAAATCCTGCTTTGCTTATGCACCTGACCTTGATGTGCTTATGGTGTCTCTGCAAAACTGCTGAACACTAATTTTTAAGCACGTCGTCCTTCAAGCACTGTTTAAAGCACCCCCTACTACACGAACAGATGAAGTAAACTGCCGACAAGCTGCAATGCGTGTAATACACAAAATGTGGTTAACAAACAGCATTCTGTAAAACCACAAAGGCCAACTAAGTCTCTGATTAAGTCAAGTGGTATCAGTATTGTTATGCCAGAATTACATTTATACTTAATTTCCTAAGTTTTAGGCTTCTCTATCCATTTAAACACAGATGTCTGGAAAAATGTCTTACCCTCTCCATGAAAATATCAGACAAAACTAAGCCTGACCTTGGAGAAAATTTGCAAAAGGGGAACAAAGCGGCAATTAACCCCTAAGAATTGCAGTTCCATTTTCTACCCTCCCACTGCTGACTTTGTAATTTCTTTAATAAGAGAAAGATTTCAAAATTTCTAGTCCATTAACCAACAGCTTGTGGACACCAAGAAGCAGACGGGAGAAGGCACATAAAAATTATGTTTTGGTCAGGCAGGAAAAATAGAAAACACTGCACATACCTGTAAGAAAGAAAGATGATATCAGACCAAGTCATAATCTGAAGCTTTTAGAAGTATTTAAGGATGCTCCTACAGCTTTAGAGAATTCAGGCTTTGGAGTCTTGCTAACCAGGACTACTCTCTGAAGAATTTCTATTAGTTTACCATGAAGTGATAAAGTATATTGTTAAAAATATTTGAAAAATAATATAGAGTAATTCTTCATGCCTGATACCGTAAAGCTTATAAATACAGATGTACCGAACTTTACAATTTAAATGTTACTTTAATACTTTACTGGTTCAGTGTGTAATGCGATGTATCTATAGATACTGAATTCTACTATCAAATGCACTAAAATACTTAATTTGTAAAAATGCTGTCCATTTTCATGGCTTTATTTTATATATTTAGTTGAGCTTTCTATATTGTAAATTACATTCTTAAGGGACAATGTCTTACATTTCATCAGATTAATGTTCTGCCAATTTAATGTATTCACTAAGAGTAGTAGTTTTCATAACAATCAACTAGCTCTCTGAATCCTCTTTTGGATGTTAAAAAGACATTATTTCTGTTCCTAAGATCTTTGCTATTACTCTCTCCAGACATAGCCCTGCTCATAATATTAACATAATGTGTTAAATGGCTAATAAAATCTTTTATATGTTTTGTATTTATTATTTGAGAATTTATGCTTTCTCTCTTTATCAACACAGTCCTGTGACAAAGATTTGGACAGCAATTCTATGAGTTGTAAGTTTGTGATGAAACATTAAGCAAGATCTGCATTCAGGTTATAATCTGACTCCACAGAAACTTCTTGAGCTCCCTGTATGGAAATGAGAATGAAGAAATAGAAATTCCTCTGAGGCTATAATGTTTCTGGTGTCTGATAGAGGAGAGAGGCAAAGAACAAGAACTGTTCTCCACCCCGCGGGGCAATTCACACAACAGATGAAATTGAAGAAATGCCCAAGCTCTGTTTCCCACTCCAGTGAAAGTGTGATTACTTTTTATACAAATTCAAGCAGCACCCCGAGGATACAGCAAGAGTACACCTCTCTGCAATATGACACAGCACAGGATTTTTCCAGACATCTTCACAGGAAAAGGAAAGTGCAGGTACAAGTCTACTCAGGCCATAAAAGAAACTGTATGAGGCTTTCCTGCATCTGGATGCATTTCTCCCTCTTAAGGGCTGGAAGTAACAACAGTTCTCATTCTTCCTCTTTCATACATATATTCCTTCATGGTTTTGTTTTTTGTTTTATTTTTTTCCTTACAATTTCATGAGGGCAAGTTTGAAAATATTTGATTTTTTTAAAGAAAAAATAAAAGGAAAACAAAAGAAAACTGAAAGAATCTGTAAACTTTCATATCAAGTTTCTCCCTCTCTGCCTTCCCAAACTCTCACATTTTGGTTCAGGTGTGAAATTACAGAATCCCAATGAAATTTCCCACTGTATTAACTTTTGCATCAAACATTTTTGAGTGGTTGCATTCCCTGCATGTCAGAGTAGAGCACAAACACTATAAACCTCATTGAAAGGCTCGTGGCCTAGAGTTCAAGTTCAGAGGTTTATTTTTCATTTACATGACGAAATAAGTTTTTGGTCCTCGTTTACAATGAAGCTGCACTTCATCATTTACATTTAGATAAATCTACAAAAAGTCCAAGGCAACAGTTTTCTGGATGTTAATTCTGAAGCCCCATGGGGCTGCAAGCAGGGGGTTGTATATGTGCCAGGAGATTAAGTACACAAAAATCCACTACCTGTAGCTGGAGACGCTTTTCAACTACTAAGTTAGCATTTAGAAGGTTTCCTTTGCGGATATACCTGCTTACAGAAATCTGATTTTTCCAAGGAGAGCAGACTATTGGTCTATCAGATACAAAGACATCCCTTGACAATGTCCCTGCGTTCAAGATCGAGAGTCTCACAGCAGCTCTTGCATGATTAACAGAGCCATGAAGCAATGGCTGGTCTTAAGAACTGCCTTAATTAACCCTGATTCCCCTCACTGCCTCTTTTACCTTTGTGATCCAAAGATCTGAGAAAACACTTCCAAACCCCTTCCACACCTTCAGAAGGCTCTTTAAAAGGAGGCAGCTGGTAGTGTCACTTTCCTAAAATTAATCTAAGTAGCTTCACAGGGATATCCATTGCTCAGTCTTGTGACACCAACAGTCTCATTACTGCAGGGCTGAAATTCCCAGAACAAAGTGCAATTTTAGGAGCACTCTCAATCTCTGAAGCAAGGACACAAAGCTACACAAGACGGAGCGAATCACCTTCCCCCTCTCCAATCTCTGCAACAGTTGCTTAAATAGGAAAAAACTCACAGATCTCTTCCTCCTCTCTTTATCAAAGTGGAAAAGAGCAGGATACGTTTTTTGCTCCTTGCACATAGCTGAATGGAGAAAAAGCATCAGCTGGTTCCATGCAGCTCAAACCCACTGCTGACAGCAAGAACGTTGCTGTTTTTCTCAATAT
Organism: Aegotheles bennettii; assembly: GCA_013398125.1. Lineage (NCBI taxonomy): Eukaryota > Metazoa > Chordata > Aves > Caprimulgiformes > Aegothelidae > Aegotheles > Aegotheles bennettii. Next base: position 30,956 of record VZRW01009348.1, on the reverse strand, counting down.
GAGACAACCACAACCTGACAGATTAATATTCAGACAATACTTAACTACTTAATCTACAGACCAAGAGGCACTTACCTATCTACTTATCCTCTGAACCAATAAATATCAGAGGCTATACATCCCCACAACAGATAGATTTTTTCCGTGAAAAGATTCATGTTACTCATTTAGTCACGCATTTCTTCAACTTGTTAAATTCTATGAGGCACTTACACAGATGCATACAAATATGCCATTTATATATCAACAAAGGAGTAAAGCAATTACAGAGTGTTTTTAAATGTTATTGCACATACTGTATTATGCAAGTGAGGAACAATATATCAATCTCACTGTTCTCCTAGTTGAATATAAATGTAGTATCTATATAATCCAACCATTCAAATCTCAGACAAATATTGTAATTACTTACTTTGTCTATGTTGCTCTGCAATATCTGACAGCAGGATGCTATCATTTACAACAAATTACATGGTGTAGGCATTTATAAATACCAGTCTTGGAATATGTACATATAGCCTGGTTTGGGGAACCATTCTTAACATAAACTGTATGGACATATATGGGAAGATCACCTGCCACATTATCCCAGGGGAAAGAAGTTGGAGTACTGCAGATCATTAGACATGACATTCTCATCACCATTATGGCTGTGAAGAAAATGAGGGAAGAGGAACTGTCACAGGAAGTGCTACAGGAAGAACTCAGTAATACAGTATCATATATATGCAAAAGTTGTAAACAAAACAATTCAAAGAATCCTAATTAAGTTAAAAAATCTAGTGTTTGAAAGTTCGGGAATGTCAGATTTACAATTTTCTGTGCACTTGTATTTTCTACTCACTATGCAGTCATTTTCTGTACTACATAAAGATAATCCACCCATCTTGCCACTTTATTTACACAAACACACGGAAGAATTATCTGAAGTACTTCTTTGTTCACATTTTCAGTGTATGGTTATCGGTTCCACTGAATTCATTCTGCATTTACTACTAATTGACATGAATGTCTCATATTCACCATCTTAATGATAATCTAAGGACTTTTAGAGATAAGCACAGGAAAGAAACAAATGTAAAAAATACGTGCACAATCTCAGAAGCATTTCTCACTTTCTATTTTCTTTTTTCTCTCAAGTGGATTGGAACTGAAGTAGAATAAGAATTTACTAAAGACACTCACTGTTCTGCTAAGATGAATCATTTCACCTCACTCTCAAACCTAATTAGCAATATGTTAGCGGGTGGAGAGAACAGATAACAGGCATCTAATCTGCCAAATGCTGCATCCACAGAGGCCCATTTATCTAACCTGCATGGTGTTTGGTGAAAATCTGGACAGCTTGCTACGCCCTTAGAGAAGACCGCCTTTGTATCAGACGTGACCTTGCAATTTCTGAAACACTAAGTTTGAGTTTCAAGTACTGAATATGTGGGTATAAAATACTAAGCTCTAAGGTAACGTGAAAAATTGATTCACAGTGATGCATATTATATCCAAAAAAATATTCTCATTGGTCATTTAGAAGCCATTACCACTATTACCTCATGAAGCTGATTAATCTCTTCCCAAAATAATGGGTTTATAGTTTGGGATGCATTTTATTTCATAATTTAGTTAATGACATTGGGATGAAAATAAAGATGCACTCATGCAGTTTGAAGATACAAAGTCAGGAGGGTAGTTTGCCTAGAGAAGGAGGATTTAAATGTCCTATGGGGGGCAATGCATGATCCTGAAGACCCCTGAAACAGAACTGATTTGATAGTAATAGTCTAAAGGGCACATGGGACTAATGACAAATATTCCTGATATATACTGGGAGCTCATTATTGGGAAATAGCAGCCTATTTCAGTCAGTCACCGGATGACTTAATTGAATCTGACCATGGAAAGGGCAAGGCAAAGGTATTTTCATAAAGAAGAGGTATGCATACCATTGTATAGCCTGTACCAAGACCTCCTCTGAAATATTTTGTATCATTCCAGTTATACATGTTAAAAAAAGAAAATATTACTTCAAGTTTGGACAGGTGCTGAACAACACTATTACAGGGGTCAAACATAAACCTATCTTATGGGAGGAGACCGAAGGGACTTGGGTTTTTTATGCAGAAAAATTAAACCCGTGAAGAAAGATGATTGCTTGCAGCAAATGCACTGGGGGAAAAGATTTGTTAAATCTATAAGAGAATGTTGATGTTAGAACAAATGGGTAGAAACTGGTCATGAAATTAAGGTTAATTTAATTAAGATAATTAAATAATTAAGGATGGAAACTGGAAGAAGGTTGGTAATCATCATTACAGGAGTGTAGCCCTAAAACAACCTTTCAAAGGCAGAGACTGGGAAGGAAAATCTAATAGGTGGAACCTAAGCAGTCCATATAAAAAGACTGTATAATGCTGCATGCCACGGCAGAGAACTGGGCTTGGTGACTTAAAGTTCCTTAAAATCCAATCTTTCTAGTGGCTTAGCTGAAAGCCCTCGTGTCTCTAAAGAGCTGTTTGCAAATGCAAGCACCACAGCCACCACAGCCCATATACTGATCAAATTTATTTCAAACAGCCTTTTTCATTTTGAACTATATTTATACATAAAAACAGCCATCTGTGAAACCTTAATGAGGCACAATTGCTCAGTCATACTTTCAGTACCCACAGCAGAATTACGGTCATGCAGTTCAAAATCACATTCAGCATCACAAGCTATCTGTGTCTAAAGTGTACAAGTTCTAAGTGCTCTGCTTCTAGAGGGCACGTTTAGCTTTTAAATCTGATATCTTGTTTGAAGCATCCACCCCATCTCAGGAAAAATTAAGGGCATAAAAGAAAAACATCCTAACCTGTAAAGGGGAGGATGCTAATAGCTAGGACAATGCCCTGTGGGTATTTATTCTCTAATTAATTGTTTACTAAATAAAGCTTCTAAATAAACCAAAAGCAAGAGAAAAAAGAAACTCTCCCAGCATGATATATGATAAACAATAATTCCATATTAAATCATTACCATCAGCTTAACCAATTACAGCAGGTGCACTTACAGGCTTTCATAATCCAAGCTAAGCAATCTATGTATGACTAAAATTTGATCAATGCCAATTTCCAGTGCTATTCCTTTTTGTCTCACAAACACAGCTTTTTGTGATTTTCTATGTTTCTGCTATATAAAAGTTCTTCCAGATAAAATATGATATCTCAAGATAGAAATAGTTTCACATAATTGTTAAATTGAGTCATTTGCCCAGTTCTAATTTAACATGGGAGGGAGAAAGAAGCTTCACAACCTCCTGTAATACTAAGATTTCTAAATGAGCATTTTCACAATGCTGACTGAACCGTCTAAGTATTTAAAGATGCGAACAGTTAATATCACAGTGTTTAAAGGGCATCAGTTAGTCAATGTTCAAATTCAGTGACCATTAAAAAACTGCCTTGTCATGTAGAAGATATTCATGGCAGCCTAAGTAATTTCTCAAGACACATGGCTCTGTGAGAGAGTTGTTCAAACTGTTGTGCTGTCTATACAACACTTGTATAAACACAATGGGAGAAGATAAGCACTCAATAATTTAGTTGAACAATATAATTCCTTCTAAAAGAGCTTGTTGGAAACACTCTTTTAACTCTATGGAAAGAGCTTGTCATCCTATTATTAAGGTCTGCCTGAATAAAGTAAATAATGACACAAAAGCTGGAGTTCTTAATATTAATCCAAATGTAAATTTTCAACAAAACTGTTCTCTTCTCAAAGACTAATTCCTTTGTTAGGAGAAGATTCAGAATTTTTCATATGCACAAAACACTCTGATTTCTGTTGTAAACGTGAAGTAAAGCTATTCAGTCAAAGCTAGTTGGTACCTCCAGAATGCAGTCACATCACACAGCCTCAGAGTACGCTTTGTAGGCACATTGGGAGCTTTACCCAAAAAAAGAACTGCATTCACACAGCCTATGACTCTTACTGGAAGGCTAATGCTTCCATTCATCAGAACACAGTAAAACATTTTAAAATACTAAATTACTAAACAAATATTAAAAATATAGCTAAATAATATATAATTTCTTGATAGGTGAAGCCTTTGAGGACTACCTGAACCAAGGCCATGTCCCTCTTAAAAAAGGAGACAGCTAATATTTTTATACAATCTAGTGCTCAATATGAATATTTTTATATATTAAAAAAATGTGTATATATGGTGAAACTTCATAACACACATAGGAATGTGTAGATGGCTCTGATTCTGAAGAACTGGGTTTACTTTTACATAATGAGATCAAATTGTTACATCAGAAAAATTATAACTTTACTAGATTTGCTCAACTAAGGAAACTATGGGATCACGTGAAATACATGCCTGTCTATAAAGAATTAAACTCCAAATTACTTTGCAATTGCAAGGGTCGAGTGCTACCCCTGTAATCATTACAGTTTTACCAAACTGTCTCAGCAGCTTACTAATAAAGACAAAATACACTCACCTGACACAGTGATTGATGAAAATATAAATGGTGTTCTACTTACTCATATAAAAAAATTTACTCTGGCTCTTCAGGCAAGTTGAATTTTATGAAACAGAGTTACCACAATGTTATTTTACAACTTACAATTTACATTAAAGGATCCCTTTACATTTAAAGACTATAAATGTCCTGTCAGGTGTCCTCCGCAACTGCTCTCTGCCTCAATGCAATACTGTCAGCATCTGACCACTACTCCGCAACCCACCTGGCTCATACCTTTCAGATTTTTTCCATTTTCTTCCAAACATTAGGCAGGATTATATGTGTGTGCACATATTGGCTAGATATTGAATGTGGGCCAAATTAACTTGAAATTCTCAAGTTTATGCTGCAGACCTTCCCCAACCAGAAGAGTGGAGGAAGAAGTGGTGAGAAAAGCTCAGCAGCAGCTCTGCTGAACTGTTGCTTTCCATAAAACTTGTTAAACAGACTAATGAATGTATGAACAGGCAGCAAAACAGTGTACATCTCACTGAAGGAGTAAAATAGACTATACAGTTTACAACTGCCCAGACCAACCCAAAGAAGCAGAAGGATTTCTAAGAACTGCATGATGTCACAGAATCACAGAATTCTAGGGTTGGAAGGGACCTCGAAGGATCATCTAGTCCAACCCTCCTGCCAGAGCAGGGTCATCTAGAGTACATCACACAGGAACGTATCCAGGCGGGTTTTGAATGTCTCCAGTGAAGGAGACTCCACAACCTCTCTGGGCAGCCTGTTCCAGTGCTCCGTCACTCGCACAGTGAAAAAGTTCTTCCTGATATTCACATGGAACCTCCTATGCTCCAGTTTGCATCCATTGCCCCTTGTCCTATCATTGGACGTCACTGCAAAAAGCTTGGCTCCATCATCCTGACCTTCACCCTTTACATATTTGTAAACATGGATGAGGTCACCCCTCAGTCTCCTTTTCTCCAAGCTAAAGAGACCCAGCTCCCTTAGCCTTTCCTCATAAGGGAGATGTTCCACTCCCTTAATCATCTTTGTGGCTCTGCGCTGGACTCTCTCAAGCAGTTCCATGTCCTTCCTGAACTGTGGGGCCCAGAACTGGACACAATACTCCAGATGTGGCCTCACTAGGGCAGAATAGAGGGGGAGGAGAACCTCTCTCGACCTACTAACCACCCCCCTTCTAATGCACCCCAGGATGCCATTGGCCTTCTTGGCCACAAGGGCACATTGCTGGCTCATGGTCATCCTCCTGTCCACCAGGACCCCCAGGTCCCTTTCTCCTACACTGCTCTCCAGCAGGTCAGCCCCCAGCCTGTACTGGTGCATGGTGTTGTTTTTCCCCAGATGCAAAATGTATGTATTTGTTGATGCAAATGATGTATTTGTTTTGCTGTTTGTGGTCAAAAGTACTTAACCCTGATAACTTAATTTACATTTATTTCTTATCTACGCTCATTTTTTTTCTTCTCATGCCTGAGCTTTTTTTCCCTGGTCTAATTTTAAGGCACAGCAGGGTTTCTGCTCTGTTCCTAATAGCTTTCCCTGACAAAAGAACACATGCCCATAATACAATAGTGAAAAAATTATAAGCAGAAAGCAAGCAAACCAAAGCAAACCAGCACCCAAACATGCACACGTCTCAGCTGGGGAATTCTCATCAACTTCAGCTGCTGCTAGCTTTTTCTTTGGCAGCTTTCTGTTCCTCTGAAAAGATCCAACCTCATTTAAAACCTGGCCAAGTATGTTCAGCAGTAATTCCACTTTCTGTTAGTTTTAAGTGGCTAATAACAGGATGTTTTCATACAGATGCCTGGCATCTCTGCAGTGGCTCGAGGCACAACTTTTGATTCACTTGAGGAATTGGCCCCAGAAGAGTCAAGTTCAAGTCCCTAAGACATTGGTCCCTGAAACAAATTAAGAGATGCAAAGGGATACTCCTCCATTATACCACAGCCAAACAGGCCCCTAAAAGAGCTTCTAGGTCAGCTGCTCAGAAGAGGATTTTTCTATAAAGATTCTCCACTGACTCTTTGAGAAACTTTAAATCCCACTGTTGTGTTTATGCAGTACGACATAGTTACAGTAGATCAAATAATCTAGTTTCTATATTCTGCCTATGGATTACTATGCATCTACAGTACACAAAAAGCTGGGAAGTTTATATAGTTTATATTACAAAATACAAATATATGTTTCCATGTGAAATGCACTCCAGTAACAAATGTTATGGTACATTGTCTACATCAGTCAGACATTATAAAAGCACAAATATAGATCAACTTGGAACACCCGCACTTGAAACTCTCTGTCAGCAGCAAGCTGATAACATAAGTGGAAAGGAGTCTTTCGTGTTAATAAACAATGTAATGGAACTGATACAATGTGTGGCTATTGTCCTTTCAAGTTGCTTTGAGAACATCTACATAAATTAAATGCTCCATTTTTTCATTATAAAATCTCTGAGGTTATGATACACTGTATTTTATTAGTTCAGCAGCCTCATTCAAATAGTAGCTATCTAACACGATCCTTGCAATTAGTACGTTATGTACATTCTTGAACCAAATTCTTCATCTGGGATTTAAAGAAAACCCAGGGCCTCATTTCAGTCTCTCTTGTAATTCAGCTACATGCTACACTTTTACAGCTATGCAAATTAGCTTCAAGGAAAACTGTGATGTATAGCAAAGGAAGAGATCTGAAAATTAAAATCCTGTAGGAGAGAAAATATTTAGAATTTCTTTTGCATTTTTTTCTTTTGTTTAGCTAATCCCTAAAGGCATTAGGGCAGCATGTTCCATCTTGAAAGTCCCTGTAGAATCATATACTATTGAGCATAAGTACAAATGTGATGCTTTGAGCAGCCAGATAATGGTTTTTAATTGGCTCATCATTGCAGCCTCAGCCCAAAAGCACAAAAATGAATTTAGAACCAATATTAACAGGTGATAATTAAATTATGGGGTCTGCATGCTTAATATATTGGAATAAGGCAGATGAGGCAACTAAGACCATTAACTTTAATAATGGAAATCAGTATCTACCTTAAGTGGTATTTTATAGCACATTAGCAATGGTTGATTAGTGTTAAATCATAAAGTAAATTTTGTTTTCTTACTAAAGCTTTTTTTCACTTATTCGACTTTATACCCATGTATTTAGGATGCATTCTAAACTAAGAATGCCCATATAAACCATTGGGCAAATGAGCAAAAAACACAAACAAACCAGCTAATTAATTCATTGTGATGACTTCAGTACTTTATTTGTTACTTGAATAAGTTATTTATTACCCCTTAATATTAATGCATATGTAGACTGAACAATGAGGAAACTGCTTTGAATCAAATAGTTTTAGTAAAAGTATTCATCATTAAGTCAGCAAGGCCCGTAACCCAGGTTTCCCATTCTTTCTTGGTGAAGCAGAACTACCTGGATGTACTGTTCTTACCACTGTAAGAAACAATAATGTGTACAGATTGATCCTACACTTCTTTACAGTAACAAAAACCCCTTTGATGATGTCTCAGCATCACTTGAACTTGCCAAAAGAAAGTGCTGCTTTCTTTTTTGGCATGTTTTCTATTCCACGCCTTTACACCTGAGGAAAGAGGCAGGCTATGAATTTTCCTGTCTTCTTCAGACGGACACTCTACTATATGTCCTTTTCTCTACCTCCACCTTCTTTCCGGTTCAATTCACCTTATCTAATTCAGTACTATATCCACAATCTTGCAAAACTCTGTACCATCACCTATTCTGAGTCTCTAACAACTGCTGTCTCCAAATTAAAGCTTTCATTCTGCTTGCCTTTCTGCTGCTACCTACACTCTTTCATCTTTTCTGCAGTCTATCCTGTGAACCTTTCTTTCCCTTTACACCAGAGTGCTAGGGTTCCTTTTTCTGCTTCTCTTTCTGCCTCTTCAGCTTGAGCTCAGCCATCAGGTTCCCCTATTTCCACTCCTAATTACAGAGTGTGAGCTATCAAGTGCTTTAGGAAACTTAATTTTTCTGTGAGACTTCTCTCCATTTGTAAAGTCTCTTGTTTCTGCTTCTATCTTCCTCCTCAAGCTTAGTTTTGATCAGCCCTTGTACCTCCCATGCTATTGAGGATTTTCCGTGATCAGCCTCCGTCTGAAATAACCTTCTTCAAAACCTAGCCAATCATTCTCTGTTACTTTCTTTTTCCGCCTTGTAACTACTTCTAACATCTTTCATTTGGATGGACACATATGAATTCTCTTCCTCCCTACAAAAAACAACATAAAAATGGCCCATGAATCTATAGAGTGAAGCAGCCATAAAGTTGCTACAAAGGTATCCATTCCCAATAGTGGATCCAGGAACACTGATAAACTAAGCCACGGAAGAGAAATATGCAGATGTAACCACTTGTTTAGGCAGCTGTGTGTGAATTCCGAAGCCTGGGTACCTAACTCTTCGAATGAAAGGACCTATTAAGCTTGAAGGATTGAAATAATCTGCGGAGCATGAACCACAAGGTTATCACTGGCCCTCAGGGAATATATTCCATAACTCTTTTCAAAGGTGCATGGTTTATTAATACATACTCTTAATATCCTAAGTACTGAAGTCAGACTATGTAAAATGCAGAAGCTGGAGGTAAGGCGGTGGAAACGTCACTTCAGAATACAAAAATCAGAATCTTGAAGCAATTACCTAGAAGTCAAACATGGTCCATACAAGTTTCTTATGACATCGTTGCCACCCTACTGTTGTTAATGTCCAATTCCAATGGAGTGCCACTAAGCAACTGAACAATGATTGAGCAAAGATTAAAGCACTGAATTAAAGAAACGATTCTTCAAAAAAACTCATTTCAAAGTGGAAGTCAAATTTATATCCAAACAACATGAAATCATTGCAACACCTGTGATTTTCACTGAAAACAAAGTAAAACAAGTGCTTAATATGCCTGATGCAGCTTTGGTGAGAGCTAGAGGTACACCAGATCTTGAATGAAAATTAACTTTGTCACTTATATAACAGAAGTGAGATACACATATGTAACTGGAACACACACTTGGCTATAAGTTGTTGCATTCACCCCAATGAATTGTACGGCTAAGGTTTTACCATATATGAGCCCAGCGATATTTCTTTATTTTAATGTAGATCACCCCAAGGGAATGCTTATAATACCTCTGTTTTGGACCACCATTCATCATATTAATAACACGTATTTTGCAGACAATCTATTTTAGATGTGTTAGAGAGATTTACTTTTTTATTGATGATATTTCTTATATATCTACATGTAAAGCCACTTGATTTTACTATAATGAGTTCAAATTTATAAGACTTAAAGGGAGAATAAAATAATAATGAATATATTTCAATAACCTGTGAAAAATATTAAAATATATTCCCTGTAAGTCATGGCACTACAGTTTTAACATTCAATAACTCAGAACCTACCATAAACTGAAAAGAATGTCTTGCAATACCAGAAAACAGAATTTTCAGCTGTATTGATTAAGCTTTTAATGGCTCACAAAATACCGGCTCTTAGGCAAAATAAGATGAGCATTTCAGATTTTTTTTCCAAATGTATGTGGTGCAGGGGAAAAGAAATGTTTCTGTTTTACAGGGTGATGATTCTACATAATATTGAGCCCAAATCAAAATGAATAGCGACGAGAATGAAGGTGAGGCAGTCAAGCATGCATTGTAAATGAAATTTATCTCATGGTTCCACAGTCTGTCACAAAAATCCCACTGTCAAACAAACAACGTGTGCACAAAGCAAATCCCATGTGCCGAGTATCTTTCAAAAACACTGCAATACTCAACACTGAGATGGTATTTGCACCCAACATGCAGAAAAACACAGCAGAGAAAATTAATTCTAAAAAAGTATTTATGTACCTTTCAAAATGAACCAGTAAAAGTTTGGAAACAATGTTCATTAAAGAACCTGCAGCTACTGCTAAAGAAATTCCTTTGAACTTCCAGCAGCAGCACTGAAAGGTCTTTCAATGAAACTACTCTGTAGTCATTGTGCCATTCATACGCAGAGTATCTTACATGCTACCATGGTCTTTTGTGACCCGGTAAGAAATAACAGCATTATGGGTCCAGTAATACTTATGTGAAGTGACAGCAACACAGAACTCACTGAATTCTTCTGCAGTTTTCATTGATTTTGACAGCAGTGTCATCTATGCTACCGAGAAACATATCTAGTTGTTGTATGGTTTTTAAAATGCACTTTTATTCTCACTTTACAGAAGCCTTAAACACACAATGTTCAACCCAGCATTGCCAACTCCGAGTATTGAAATGAAAAAGATAATATAGTAACATGTATTCAGAATTCCATTTATTTAACTTCATTATTAACTTCTAGCAACATGTTCTTTTGGTTTTCTCCAAAACCATAGGAATAAGAAATCTTACTCTTCTTAAGCAAAGGCTGAGTTCTTTATGTGTGTACGTATCTCCTAAAGCACCACACATGAACTCACATGCACAAGAGTCCCAGTGAAACTTAAAGATTTGTCAACACTGTGTATACATGCATACATCATCTTCAAAGGGAAAACAAATAATGAAGCTAAACAGTAGCAGAGCTTAAAAAAAAAGTTCAGGATTTGTAACAAACAACATCAAATCAATAACAAATCAAATGTCAAAGGACGCAGAGTGAAATGCTGTCACTTCTGGAGTCCAGCAAATGTGCTTCCTCTCAAATGCTGCAGCAACAGAACCTCAGGTAGTTCACAAATTCATCTAATTGAATACATTCTTTGGACTTGCTGTTCAGAAAATATTTTTTTAATGCAGAGTCAGCTCCTGTGAAATATCACATTAAGAATTTCTCTTTCAGTTATGCATGGAGCTCACAAAACCAGAAAGAGCCCAGGCAGACCTCTGTTTGCATGGATATACTCACCAGTGGAGGCAAGACTTGGCCACTTGTGAAAACAGAACGTGGGAAATTCCATTCGCCTTTCCAGGAGAAAAAGGAGTGCTGCTAATCAGTTCCGAAAGCCCTTTATTTTTGACCTCTTTATTGCAGATTCCTCTTCACAGGACCTTACATGCAACACTGCAAGGGATCCGGAGAGATCCCAAACCTCCTGCACAGCCTCAGGACAACAAATACTGAAGCAAACAAAACCTAGCAGGGAAGAGTAAGCAGCTACAAGGAGAAGAGTAGCAAAGAGAAAAAGAGCTAAAGGATATATATTTAGATAAATGGTTTGCAGATAAAGTATCATAGAATGAATTCAACGCCACACGCATCACTGGCTTTCATTGAGTTAATGGATCTTGCTGTACAGATCGTATTATTTCCATTGTGCAGCATTTTACTTCAGGTCTCTATAATATGAGACTCATATTCTTCTATTATTACCTAATCTTACTATTATTGATTTATATAGCAGTGCAAGACCAAGAATTTAACAGATGGAGCTGATTTCAATAAAACCTTTTATTATAATGACAGTATAGAATTATAAAATAAAATTGAAGTTTTAATTTTAAAACATTAAACAAATGGAAAATGAAGAATTAATATTTGTGAAAAAAAGGAGATTGCAGTTAATACGCAAAAAACTTACAAACCATTACACTCATAAGTTTAGAAATGAAGAATCCCTGGCAGCAAAATGTGTGAAGACAGAATGTTTATTTATTAGTGTTATTTTTAAAAGGATGTTTCAAGTCAAACTTGACAGCTTGTTTGCAGTGGGGTCCTGCCCAAGGGCGGCTTAAAAGATATTAAATAGGCATACAACCAGAATATCATGTTACTGTACAAGATACGAGTTTGCTTGTGGCTTGATTTTACTGTGACTGCTTTAGCAATTTCTTATTTATTTTTCAGAAAGCACCTATCTGTTCTAGCTTCCTCTCCCTCCAAAAAGAAAAAGAAATTAAATACAAAACTCTTCATGTGCATATATGTGTATGTGTGTGTGTGTGTTTCAGTAAATAATAGAATCAATAGAATAGATATACACACATATTTCTATAAGCATGACCTAATGGGATGATGCATAAAATCCATGCCAAGTGTTGCTACTGTTTCCAGGTGTTAGCTTTCTTCACAGAACGTCAGCTTTTTCATATCTGTAATAATTTTAAGGAAAAACAATACTTTGAACATCTTTCCCGATTTTCAAAATGGGTCTTAAAAAGATGATGATTTCATTACACAATAATAAGTGTTTGGTAGCTGTTCCCACCACACAGGTTCGGGAGAAATATCTTCGCGAAGGGATAAATTTCCAGTAGGCAATACTCTCTGTAACACCATATAGGGGAGAATTATTTTGGAAATACCGCAGCTCTCTTGTTTCTGAGGCTAGCAACATCAAGTTGAACATCAACTGAGAGTGTGCTAATGGAAAACTGTCATGCCAAACCTGACAGAATTACTTTATTTTAGAAAATCTTGTCTTTAAAGAATATTAAAGTAATCATAGAAATATTTTCCCTGTTTTACAAAAAAAGAAAACTATCTAAACTGGCATCAACTTTAAATTAATTTTAGAGCTGCAGCTTCTGAGCAAGTGTTTGTCTGAGCAGAGCTTACTAGAGCATGACTATTGAAATCCTACTGTATTTCCCCAGCACTGTGAATGTTTCATGCCAACACCATGCCACATGCTGTTTGCTGAACCTTCAGACAAGACACAAGCAAAATATTATGGCATAGGGGGTAAGTTTAATATTAGTACTTCCTCATTTTTTGAGGTATGGTTATGCAAAATCAAGATTCAGTTCATGTAGATGATGTTACATGAATTGTAACACCCAGCAGGTAATTTTTGTGTGCACATATGGTGCACAAAACATTCACTATAACATTCAAAAAGCTGGTCTTTAGACCAAAAACTGGTCTAAAGAAGATAAAAAGTGGAAAGGAAATAGTGTATCACAACTTCTAAACCACAACACCAGGTTTTCCTCTTTTACTACTGCATATGTCTATGGAAATACTGGATCTGATGTGCAGCACTAATTCTTATAGGGCTTGAAAATACATATATGAAGTCTTAGATGGTGCAGATTATACTAAAAGATAGGGAATAATGAATGCTTTGTATATATAAGGACCAAAACAAAATTAAGACAAAATTTTGCCCTAAACTACTTTTTAATCAGCGCCACTGAAATAAATGGGAATACACAGGTATAACTGAGGCACTATCTAGCCCCTTGTAGGTATGTTTGTGTTTTTCATTTGAAGCAGAATCTAATTTGCAATATTAAAATAGCATTATCAGTCATTTATGGAACTTAACAATAAATTCACCACACCCCCAGCCCAGTAATAATAATGTTTACCAAAGAATTAGTCAGTCTAAGTTTACAAAATGGGTTTTGCATTCTAGATCAATTTGTCAAGATGGCAATTTCTACTTTGACAATAACAAAGAGCTCTCCTAAGTTACCATTTAATGCTGGTATTTAGATGGAGCATTCTTTTACACCACACTGGAAGTTTACATGGAAAACATGGCCTGACATGCCTCCATTTCAATGGTATGCTGGCACTTGTTCTCATATTTTCCCTGCTTTTTTGTTCCTGCCTCCAGTTTGCCAGTACAGGGAACTGATCTAGCTGAAAAATAACCTTTCCCCCCCCCCCCCCCCGTAATTTGGCTCAGGTCCCTGGTCTGGTTCACTGCATGGCTGCACAAATACTTCTACCACCACAACCAAGGAGCTACATGGGCTGCGTAAGCCTGAACCGCAGCCAAAAACAATTACATGTCAAACTATGGTCTACGTTTGAGCAGACAATTTTAATGTACTAGATGTAAAGGATGTTGAGAGGTCTGCAAATGTTATGATTACATAGCTAGCTAATAATACTGATTTACGTTGTCTGCTGTCAGAAGAGTATAAGGGGTTAATTCACGTGCATTATTTAAAGGGGGTGGGCACAACAGCTTCATACAGGCCCGTTTGAGAAAGCAGATGTCACTGAGTTTTGAAGTTTTACAACTGTAAATGTTTCATATATACGAACTTTTCAAGTCTGTCTAATATAGACCATGCCAGAAGAACCCCAGCAGTACAAAGACTGAGAATGAATAAAATGCCCAACCTCCAGAGACGTTACTAGGAGGCTGACAGTGAACAGTGTAGTGTTGGAGAAGAATGATACCTCTCCCAATACTTTTTGCTTTTTTTTTCCCAATCTCAGCTTCAAAATGCTCTCCTAAATCTTTTGTGAGCAAGAATCCAGGGCAGAGAAGTAACCCTCTCCTAAACTAACTCATAAAAGGCATCAAAGCAAACTCATGCCTTACTACCCAGGCACTAAAGAATCCACTCAAGGAAGAGAGTTGGTTAATGTTGTTACCCACTGTCCTTATGTCACTCACTTCCCTGACAACAAATCCTCACCTGGAAATACAGAACACAAAAGGAATACTTGCTCTTCTCCATGCTTGTTCCTCAGTATTTCTTCTGGTGTGCATCTACTGTTGGGTCTAAATTGCGTTATGGAGGAGCTTCATAAACTGTAGCATACGGAGACAAGTCTTCCTTTTCAGTTAGTGGTTAAGGACCTCAAGAGAACAGTTATTTTACACACCGTGTCCCAAATTGCCTTTTGGATACATCTCTCTTTTTGCTCGTTCTAAAGAAAGACCAAAGGATAACCTACCCAAGGAAGGCTATCTACTATTTCCACACATCACCACTCTGTTATGGAGCAAGTGTTGTCAGAAGTCTCAACAGCTTAGCAGTCACAGTTAGCACTTAAAAATAATCTTAGAGCCCAAAATAATAGTAAAAGAATCATAGGCTCCTTCCCCTTGAAATAGAGAACAGCCTCTTCTCTGCAGAGAGAACAATGTATGGCTGCTCTGTGAATCGCAGGACGCTGAACAAGTCCATAAAGGTGGTTGTGCAGTGAGCTACAGGTGTGAAACTGCAGCACGCTACAATGTGAAGTGTCAGGAAATTTGCAAACTCACAATCTCAGCTACTGTGCCTGAACCCCCAAGACCCTGTGAACCCAACACGATACGGCACCAGTGCAAGGCGTATAGCCAGCTCTGGCAGATTAACATAGCACTTCAGCACTATCTACTCGGGTCACAGCTGATGGTTTTCAAGCCTAGATATTGGTAACTGCAATTGCTGAGCTGGGCTGCTTATGGCAGAAATGGATCTGAACATAGTTTTTTCCTTTTATAAATTCTATCTGTAGTCTGCTTCTGAAAGATGGTGTTTCCATAATCTAAAAATGATCACAGGTATTACATCTCTGTTAGTTTCAAACATGAGAGCCGAGATTCATGACACCATAGTTGCATGCTGCTCTTATCAGAAACCTGCAGAGATTAGAAACAGTAAGAAAAGCATTGATGGACGTTTTCAGGCTTTCTGGAGTAGTTTGGACTTAACCATCAGTGGTTTGCTTTCTTTGACAACTCTTTTATAATTGGGCACAGATGGATGAAAATGCACTACAAACACAGTGAGATTTTCTTTAATCATTAATTTTCACTTAATTTGCCAGATGGCTTTGGTATCTAGTGTACACTTTACTTGCTGTTGTGTCATTTGCAGGGTAAGTTTTACTTTTTTTGGTTAAAGTTTTATTTCTCCTGAAACGCTTATTTTATTACTGTCTTCTGGTCTCTTTCTAAAACCTAAAGAAGATGAATTTGTGTATTTTTTTATTTTACTGTTCTTGTAAGTACTCCAGTTTTCCCTCTTAGAAACAGAAAACTTTTACACTACCAATAAAGCTTTAATATTGAAAGTTAAAATGTAATATGTTACTTTCCTATGCTCATGTATAAAATATGACTCTAAAAGTAGCCTGATTTTTAAAGTGTACATGTCTTTCATAATCATTCGTGTGTATTGTTCATGAAAATGGGGCATTTTCATTTACACACTTGCATTGCTTTTCCTAGGTACTCTTCTCTGCCCTGTGCCACACTGTCATTGTAGAATTCACATATCTTAGTGAAAGTATTTGAATGGAAAACTTAAATATTCTGTTCAATAAAATGTGTTTCTTAAGCTTGCGCTTATACCACAGTTAGGAGTGATTTCAGAAATCAGTTGTGTTTCATACCATTTTTCTGAGGCTTTGCTTATTCTTCAGATAAGCCAAGATGCTCTTTTATAAGCTTTTCATTAAAAGTCCTTTTCTTTAGCCAGGATGACAAGATGCTGCTGTTCTTTTGGTGAAAAAGGGAGATGGCTGTTTAAGTAAGTGGAAAACTTTTTCTGATGTCGAGCTATGCATATTGGAGTTTCTTAGTCTTTTTATAGCCCCAGATTTACTCTGAGCTGTATGTTGCCATACTTCCCCTCAAGAAGATGTCTGGTTCTGTGAGAAATGTGTTGGACACCAGAGTGGGCAGCATGTGTAGTTAAGAGCTTCTCATTATGGGTGAAAGCAGCAGAATCTTTTAAGAAGTGTCAAGTCTCTGATAAGCAAAAGGACTAAAGGAAATGCTAAACTTGAACTTGCGCATTTTCCTGCAATGGGCTTCTTCTCTGTGTTTATACAACCTTGGTTTGTTCTCAGCAACTCTTCCTTCAATGAGGCACTGACGAGATTATGTCTGAAGGTCTTTGTTATGCTTTCTGCTGATACATTGGATGTAACATTATTCTGAACTGATGAATGAAGGCAGAAAGAAGAATGGAGAAAGTGTTAAACGGATATGAAATGGAATATTCAGAAAACAGCCCCAGGCAATCAGAACAGGGCAGGGATGAGTGAACAAAAGAACAAGGTTATCTACTCTCATATGTTAAAAATTCTCAGGGGGCTCTGTGCCAACCTTTAAAAAACCAAATCAGAACAACGCAGCAACAGAAACAAGAAAGGAAGAAAAGAAAAATTCCCCATTTCTTTCCTGTCTGCAAATGTTACTTTATCTTACGCTGCAGCAATGTATACCTTTACAAGAACAAAAGGAAATTAACAGGAGGTATAATTAGACTTTCTAACACTTAAACAGTTACAAAATGTATTTTTTTTCAAGAGAGAAAGTTGATTCAAGTTTCTTAATACATGGTATTTTCTTAAATCGTATAGCGAGCAATGCAGCTACAGCATAAGCTGAGAGCCATGGTTCTTCTCACACAAAACTGGCAGATAAAGTCATTCTGTAGAGCAGACTGACTGCTTAGGAATATAGGCAGCTCTCAAAGTGAAGATGAAATCTGAAAAATATCAAAATATAGTGTTTGCATTTCCATTCCTAAGACTGGAAATTCTCTTTTGTTATGCACTCATATTTATAATAAGAAAAAAATATCTATCCTTTGATGAGTTCACAACTATGAATGCAAGTTTCTATTGATTTTCACACAATTCCTATATTTTTACCCACTTTCTTTTTAACAAAGAGTAAAATCACAGCAAGAAAACACTCCCCCAGTATAATCACTAACATTAAATTCAAGTGAAATAATTCAAATTAATTCTTCTGTAAAATTTAAGTAATACATCGGAGGTTTCTGAATGTAATAAAGAAAAAGAAAAGAAAAGAAAAGCACTTATATGTAGAATCCAAAAGTTACAGACAGCTGTATCAGCTGTACTAGTCAAACCATCTAGAAAACACACTGGATCCTATTGACATCAATGGAAGTTCCACATGCTGAACTGAGAAGAGGTTTTGGCATCAGACTGCAGTTGATGGCAAATGTTTACGTCATTTTAGTCACATCTGATACGTTCCTGGCAGATATGGATTTCAAGGTACATATAAATCAAGAATAATGAATGCTCGGTATGACACTCCAAAGACAGGGATTAATAACTATAAGAAATGCACAACTGAATTTAATCAGTTTGGCCTTTCTTTTTAATGAAGAGAGAAAATTTAAGGCTCAGCAAACCAACATAATTTTTATTTGACTAATATTAGCTTTAAATAGAATGTGTTGTTAGCAATGGCATTTAAGAAAAAGGAAAAACCAGAGTTAGTGAGGCTTAAAAACAGCAAGTGAGTAGAATATGTTCCAGTAAGAAAGCATATGAATCACAGAGAACCGCTTTCTGTTATAGCAACAAGATCAATTAGATCTGCAACAGCTGAAAACCATTAACTGCTGTTGGCTGCTGTTAGCGTAATGGGTTTTCTTCTGCTCAGTATTCTAGGGTCAGTTTATCACTTTACTACCCAAACAGTTCTGCCTGAAGCCCTGGTAATCTTAAATATAGAATCGCTAGGAAGAATAGAAAATCTCACAGCATACAAACTGAAGTATTAAATATTACTGTTTATAGATGAAACACAGCTTCAGCTGCCAAAATTTTTCAGTACAGTGTCAGAGATGTCTTTGTTTTGTTTTCATTTTTTATTTTGTGAGACAGAAATGGTCACCTAATGTTAGTCGTGTTAATTAATTTCTAGCCAGACATATAAAGGGGAAACAATTGGGGCAAGGAAATCTTCCCTAGAGCAGCCAGCAACAGCACTTCTTTCTTCTCCCACTTTATAGAAAATAAACACGGTTAAGTTTGTGAGACTGCTGTTGTTCTCGTTCTGGGCTTCCTGCACAATCCCCAGAGTTCTGTACCAACTGCACTTGGTCCTTCTCTCTTTCAAATTAGCAACACATCACCTTCTCTAAAACTGTAGCATCTTTTTACATAGTTTATCTACAGCACAATTTGTTAGTTTCTGATTTTCAGATGAGAAAAACAGTATCTCTTTGTTAATGTTTTATTTTAAATATTCATAGCATAACATACAAAGTGACAGGCGGCCCTTCTTCTACATGAGGTTTGTTTTCTTTTGCTCATTAATGGCTCAACCTCAGGCAGCATTATTTCTGTAACTTGTCAACTTGGTTTTCTCAGTTCAGCACTACTCCCTTTCTTCATCATCTTGGTGGCTGCTTTTATAGGCTTTCAAATTGTTGGGTGGGAAGTATCAGGAACACCACTGCTTACCCGGGGCTAAATTAATGCCTCCCATACAAGGAGCCATGTGAGCAAATGAATTTGCTTTTTTTTTTTGTAGTGGGGGTAGGGGAAATGAAATGCCAACACTGATTTATGTTCACAGGGTTCAATTGAGAGATAAGCATTGTCTGCTTCAAACAATGAGGTGTGGTGAAGAGATCCACAAGATAGCACTAAATCAACGAGAAATGTTTGCACAGGACATTCAGATACTACGCTGACCTACCCAGGGTCCACGTAGTACAACAGATCCCAACTTTGATTAAGAGGCAGAACAACTAACATTAGCATGATGCCACGCTGAAGCTAACAGGCTGTGTCTTTTAGGACTCCTCAGTTTAGCTACTTACATTGCCTGCAGTTTTGGAATAAGTCATCAGCAGTTTGTACACACCCCTGGTGCCCTACACAGGCGTACTTATGTGATAGTCCCTGCAGAAGGGATATGCTTAACACCCCTATCTCTGCCCTGATACAATTACATTATGACTCCTTCTGACTAGAAGGGCCATAAAAAGCTGTTTATCATCTTCATCAAAATTCTCTTCACCCGATTCTTGTGCCTCAGACAGAGCTCTCAGGTGGTTAGGATGGGAGTGACAAGTACAAACAGCTGAGGTGTGCCTTCAAACCCTTAATGCAAATGCATTTAAAAGAATACTCTGCAGCCTCTCCTCCACTGACTGCATCATTAGGCTGTTCGGCTTCATCAGAATATCTGAGTACCTATAACTCAGCAGAAACTGTATGAAATTATAGAAAATGATGTTGCCAAGAGCCACTTGTAAACACAAAGAGGAAATCAGCAGCAAAAGACTCCACCCCACTCTTTTGTGCATGAATAATGACAAATAATAATAAAAAAGAAAATTCACAATAATTCATGATAATTCTTATAGCAGCTAACCCACATTTCTTTAGTTGTCCTAACTTACATTCAGACTTACAATGCTACAGCTTCACACTCCAATGCCATTTAGTATTTGCCTGTGTCTTAAAAAGGAAAACAATTAGAGAAAGTCCTTGTGCAGCTGAGGCAACAGGGTGGAGACAAGCTGGAGATGGAGAATAACGCAACCATCTATCTAAGTATCAGTTAAATATCAAATTTTGTTTCCACCTCACATGTATAGTGCTGCTAATTAGTAAAGTGTGCATTTACAATAGCCAGTCAGGAGCGTGAACTATATTTAATTTTGGTTTTCTGCACAGACGTGGATTTTTTATAAAAAAGGGAGAGTACTTTCAAAGCCTTCATGATTTCTCCCTTGAAACCTGTCATCAGTGCACAAGTCAGTCCCGCAAGAAAGGACCTGTGCTTGCTCCAGTATCAGAAGCAGAAGGTATGATAAAGTGGACTGAGACTTGAGCTCTCTGGCACGAAACTCAGAAGCATTCTGCTACCTACAAGGTGCCCATCATCACAGTCTGTATGCCTGAAACTAGACTAAATAAATGTTTAATATCCCCCTGGAGTCTCCTGACTTCAAAATGTAGCTGGGGAGCTTAATGAACATGCATGCCAGGGGCATTTGGAATTGCCCCAAATGGGTGTTTTTCATCACTTCCGTGGGGCACCAAACAAGGCCTTTTGCCCTTTCTATGTCTCAGTGTTTTTGTACCTGTACTGACAGCATTTGTACCTATGAATATATCATACATGATTTCACAGATACTTAGGTGTTCCAAAGTCATTATTTCAGAGAGCTCCTGCCATTGCATTCTGCAAAGAAAAGGGACAATACTGGGGAAACAAAATACTAAGCCAATCTCTTTTTATTTTTGAAACCACTATTAACCATATAAATTACACAGAAGATAAGCAAGAGGCTGTATAAGCCTTTCGGGTGAAGGTGAGATGTAAGTTGCAATTGCCCCTCACACTCCCAATTTAGAAAAAACTCTTAAATTTAGCTGATGTGAGCAGGGACCTGAACAACTGCTTAAGGCCATTTTTAAAATAGAACTCCTTAACTGGGAACATTAGAAAAGTGAACGTAGAAGATCCGTTCCCCACAGTGATGTAACATAAAACACTGCATTTTTGCTGTAAAAAAATAATGTATCTGCCTTTAATATTGAAGGCTAAAAATAAGAAACAATTTCAAGAAGCAATTTCAACCCTTCATGTGCAGGTTTAAATAAACTGCAATCCATGATTAAAAACAAACCCAAAAAATGTCTTATTGCAGATATTACACAAATGGTTTCATGCCTCCTTTCCTTAACGTAACTGAATCTAGTTTATTCTAAATTAACCTTGATTTTCTTCTGTGTAAATAAATCTGAAATCCAGGAGGCATTCCTTAAAATTCTGATGGTGGGCTAGACTCCCAGCAACATGAACTACTGCGAAACAGCTGACAAATATATGCTTATAAATTACCATGAAACAGCAGAGAAATCACTGTTAGAGAATGCATATTGAGATGTTCCTTTATATTTTCTCTGTTAATCAGATACTTGAATGGCAAGGCATAAAAACAGAGAAGATATTGCCCATATAAACAGGCTCGTGATGGCCTGTTTTTAAATCAAAAATTAAATCTATATTGACGGAACAGTTACAGATAAAAATACATATACTTAGTACTCTAATACAAAATGGTGTGTCTCAGTGAAATAATGGGTTCATTTTTATTCTAATCAATGTGAAAATACCAGTTTACTTTAGGAAATGTGCAATCATGGTGCTGAAGTATTCAGCTCTACAGTAACTAGTACGAATCCAACTCTTCAGAACAAGAACTAAACAACTATTCAAATACCAATGCATGAAGTTTTAGTGAAGACTAATATATATCACATTTAAAATTTTAAATTGTTGGCTTATTTTAAACATAGGCAGAACATTTAACTCAAAATGAGATAAAAATAGTTTTTAATAGGACCAACAAAATTTTCACATGCAGAATCCTAGCTAGCTCTCAGTATCTTCTGCTGTGGCACTCCATTAGCCATGCGGTTAAATATTACGATATTGCCTGAAAAATTTCACAAATCCTTACTCTTTCCCAGCATTATTAATAACTTGAATACTGATTTTTGTTTCCTATAACAAAACAATTCACCTATTAAAAAAACCAAACATCTACTAAACCAAATCATCTATTAAAACCATCATAAGCAGAAGTAAAGTATATACCTGTGTTTATTTCTGAAAACACACAGTGAATTTCAATACTGCTAAGCCCCCGACCTCAGGAAAATTATTAGGCTGGACTTTGGCATTCAAAGGCTTGAAACCCTTAGGAGGTTTAGATACAAGTTGAAAAAAGTCTGTCGTTTTAAATTCCATGAAATATACCACATTTTCCAATTATGACCTAATGAATAAAGTAGGAAACTAGAGCCAAACTGGAAAATGCCAACAAAACTGCCTAAAGAGAGACAGACGGATAGACACATACATAAATAATTGGTGTTCAGCTAAACAATTAGGCCTGCATTAATTCTGTTTAAATAGACACATAACTGATTTTTTTCTTGTAACTCTCCTTTTCCCCAAATACACAAACACTGGGAGATCCTGTCTCATCACAAGTAACACCAAAGAACAAACTTTTTCTGTTTTTCTTCCTTACTGTTACCAGCAACAATAAAGGGGAGAATTTTATTTGGTAAAAGCTATTTTAAGATTTGCAACATTTTAAGCAAAATACTTAAGTCAAATAAACACTTGTATTTTGAAAGTATCTTGTTTGTGAAGCAAAGTGTGAGCAAGCAATAAAGCAGGTGCAATCATGAACATTTTCTCAGGAGAGCGTGTTCAAATGCAAGTCCTGGTCTTGATCCCCCTGGCAGCTCACACACTAATGCTGCCCAAGTCAGAGAGTGGTGAGACTCTCGATTGCTCTCAGTATAAAGAAAGAGACACTACAATGCTTCCATGGACTTTTTACCCTGCCTTCCTGCCTCAAAGAACATCCACAGACTAATCTGGTAAACTATACAACTCGATCAGCTATTTTATATGATTGCTAGGTTAGATTAGAATGAGGAGTGCTTTGGAACTTGCAGAGTTGGCATCCTTCTGCATGTAGCGTTTCAAGGGCTAGAATAAACTGCGGTGCCAAGACCGAACAGTAAGAAAGTATTTTTAACATGAATTTAATTTTCAGTTCATAATTAAGCCTCAATGAAAGCTACCGTTTGAGGAGAAATCCAAGCTTCGGGTCACTACAATGCTTCTTACCTGTAGGCGAATTTTCATGTCACTGTATACTTTACATTATTGGCACAGGGTTTGATGATAACCTGTACCATACATAAAAGAAAGACATCACATTAAGGTCTTTGTTAACTGCCACTATAATCAATAATTTCTGTTAGAAATTTGTATGTGATGTCATTAAGGGAAAGTTATGTTACGTTTGCCACTTTGAAAGATCTTCGTGTCTTGCCTCAAAGCAGACAGTTTTGCCTCCGACATGTCAAATTCTACATTCCCATAGCAAAGAACATATTAAGAGTTGAATCAACTTTGCAAAACAATAAAAATAATTTTTAAAAGGAATGAAGGGAGAATTGGTTCATTTGATGAAAGGCAGCACACAAACTTAGGGAGGCAGTACTTGAATTTATTTACCACCCTACGGAGATGGTAGTCTTGCCATCCTACCTAGAACAGCAAAGCAAAGGATCAACATAACCATTTTACATCTCCCTCCTTGTACCCAAAAGATTATATTATGAAAGGAAAAAGAGACAGGCTTGTTAAGGAAGGGAAAAATTATAACTTGACAAAGAGACAGCCCACGGCTGTCACTCAGGAACCAGACTAGAAAATGTTCTGGTATATTATCATTTTCTGCAAGGTTTATTTTTGTAAAACTGAGGGTAATCTCAGTGTCTACAACACCAGATAAGGATACCGAGAATAAAGTATTAAACAACAGTTAAAGCATAGTACCTAAATAAATACCATTTCAGAAGTACATTTACCTTTTTACATTTACCTACTCTATTTTTTAAATCTATGCTTCAAATTTAAATGTAAATGGATTAAGCACAATGCTGAACCCCTCCTAAGCGTATATAAAAAAGAAACACTGATCTTGGTTATCAGTCTGTTTATAGGATTTGAAAAATCGCCTGCAATCATAAAAGATTTTCAAAACCCTGTTCTGTGAGAGTCGTGTGAAATATCTTCCTTCCATATAATGGAATTTTTATTCAAAAACTTGATGGCATTACTTTTAGTATTTGACTTCATGAAGTACCTCATGTTCAAAATCCTTAGTGTACTTCACAAAACATCATCTCACATTTGTTTCCTTTTGTATCAGAAACATTATGCCAAGAGTATTATTACAAATTCCCTCCTTTGTCTGCTAGACAGGCAGGAGGATTTCTTATGGATAAGGGTCTGGGGGCAGGGTGGACCCCTGTTATGAACACTGCCTTTTCTGTGAGATGAAGCTTTTTTGGAGAGAATGATTTTGAAGACATTTTCTAAGACTGTTTAGACTCTGGCTTCATGTAATTGCTCAGGGATGTTTATTTTGCACTGAGCCGGTGTTGGTGGAGGGTCTTCATCCCCACTTCTTGCATACTTTGTCCTGGGCATTGTCCAAGAAAAAATAATAATTTCACTGTTGATCACTTTATTAAAGCCACCATCTGAAATAATGTATACCCATGCTTGACAGGCTACAGATTTAAGAAAAGAAAGCAGTAAGGAGAGAAAGGAAAGTGTTTCCTTGCCCCGGAGCTTACACCACTGCCTTGGATAGGATACAGTGCTTCATCAGAGAGGGAGCTGCTTGGAGCTGCTTCCACACAGTCTTAACTGCAGCTCAACCAAGAGGTTTTGCCATCGGAGCTACACCTCTTGGTAGCACAGTATTTTCCACTTCATGACTGAAGCGATCACAATGGCAGAACTTGAAAGCACAAACCAGCCTGAATCCCATGAATGAGATCAAAGCCATGTCTTTTTTCTCTCTTTTTTTTTTTTCTTGAAGGCTTTGTTCTAATAGTAAGTCAGCAGAAAAGCAGAACAGCCTGATGATTACTCTGTTTTTAACAGATGACTCACCCTTTGATGGACCTTGAGGGAAAAGAGCACCGGGTTTGCTTATGTCTTTCTTGGAGTAGCTTCAGGCCTCAGTGAGTCAAGCCTCATGCGCTCAGAAGCACAAGTCTACAGCTTTCACCACTGTGTTAGTAATGAGCATGTTTTGCATCAGCTAGCATACATTCCTTCTTGAGGCATATATTTAAACCATATTACTTCAGCAAACATTAGATAATTGGCAGTTCATACTTCTAGTTTCATTTCTTACCTTTTCCTTTAAGTTTTAAAATGCTATCAGAAATGAAAGCCATTTAAATACTTCAGAATTGTTCCATCTTGCATTATTCCACCACATATATGTCCGGAACCCGGTTAAAATGTTTTGCAAGTTCTTCACTGGAGTACAAAAAGGTTAAATAACCAAGCCAAAAAACCTTTAATGAAAATGCTACAATGACTTTAATTTAGTTTCACAAGAAACTGGGATGTTCACAGATTTGCTGTGCACTAAGAACACAAGATAACAGTTGGGCCAGGTAACAAGTATGGTTTAACCCTACAATCCAGTGCATTTCACAGAATCACAGAATCCTAGGGGTTGGAAGGGACATCGAAAGATCATCTAGTCCAACCCCCCTGCCAGAGCAGGGTCACCTAGAGTACATTACACAGGAACGCATCCAGGTGGGTTTTGAATGTCTCCAGCGAAGGAGACTCCACAACCTCTCTGGGCAGCCTGTTCCAGTGCTCCATCACTCTCACAGTGAAAAAGCTTTTCCTGATATTCACATGGAACCTCCTATGCTCCAGTTTAGCTCTGCAACATACGTGGGCACGCAGCATCCATTTGTGTTGCCGCTCTCTTGACAAAGTCTACACCAGCTCAGATACGGTTATTAAGTACATGTGGTTTAAATAGGGAACACAGCTTTTTACAGTGAGGAGTTGCTTGTACTAATTAGGCTCACATGTTCAAGCCACTTTTGTGATTCAGTTACATAATATGAATGTTCCTTTTCAGATGAGTCCTCCACATAAGATCACAGCAAAACACATGCACAAGAAGAAAATTTAGGAAATGAGGGAAAAAAAATATATATCAGTCATTTTAAGTTCCTACCATTGCATTTGATTTTTCAGCCCAAATACCTTCAAGATTCCAAAATCCTTTTTCTGAATTTTGCATAACACCAGTCTATTAAATGGTTTTAACTAAAATTTAATGATATTGAGTGAATATTGCAGCTGTGCTGGAATTTTTCTGCACATTTGCATGTACAAGTGACCACTAAAGTCTGCTGTTGAATATTCTTCTACAATATTTCAGTTGCTGTTTTGCTTGCTTGACAACTTTCTTCTTAAAGATGGCAAATAGAAAACCCCAAATCTGTGAGGGTCTAATTGTTATCTAGGCTTTAAAAAGCTGTCAGGGAAGCATTTGAAAATGTTTTTATATGGCTTGCACTGTTCTAGCATCATTGCATATGAAAAAATTCAGGAAGTTTTTCTTTACAACTCATTATTCCCATTTTACACATAGGCAAACACACCAAGACTAAGCAACATGTCATGTTATGAAAGAATGTAGAACTGAACTTTTGTCTTCCAAATCACACACTAGCACTCACATCATACAGGCCTAATAGCTTCTTTTTCTAGAGATAAATAGCAACCAGCCTAACCAAAAGAGTACATTATAAGGTTCAACTGCAGAAGTCATCTCTCACACAGAATGTATTACAGATGTATTTCTGAGATTTAACAATTCTTCAACTATCTTTCCCTATCAGCTTAACCCATCCCTAACAACTACCCAAACCTACAAATAAGGCCAAACAAAACTATCTCAACTATGAATCAAAGTTACAAATAACTCAGAATGAAGATGTTAGCCTTTCTGAATGATTGGAGGTTCAAGTTCAGAAGATATCCGTTGATTATTCCCTCAAAAATGATGATGCACTGTATGTAAGTATTTCACTTGCTTGCATTCAGTTTATCAGTTATCTGTTGTTCTGTAAGAATAAGCCATGTTGTTCATTATCACTCCCCCAATCACTTGTGTGAATCAAACGGTGCAAGTAATTTTATTTCTAGCAGCTTATTGATTAAAATGTTACCCAATACAGAGTGAAGAACTAATTCCAACAAGATCCCAACAGAAAATATGCCTTGTTTACAGGTATATTGACATCCCTCCATTTGCCAATTTCTAATCCAGTTAGAATGCTAGATTGATCTTGTATAATTTTTTTAAATAAAAATGTTAGACAGTACTATGTCAAGCCTTATAGACTTCTGTATATCTTGCAGTAACAATATTAGCTTTCACCAGCCAAACTTTTAATCTGATAAAGACAGATGTACAGTTAAATGATTATTGATTGGCACATGCTACACCTCTCTACTTCTGTATCAATGGAGATCTGTGTCAGCCTTTCCATTTCTTCACCTCAGAACGATGTCAAGGACAGGCTATAATGACATAAGTAATTTTTGTTGATGTTAAAATACTTGCTTACAGACAACAGTAAGATATGGAATTTCAGCTAAATTTAAAAGAGGAGAAAACTACCTAAATAAGAGCTGGACTAAAGACTCCTGAATGTCAGCTTCTTATTCTGAACTAGTTTCCCCATTTCTCCGAGAACATAGGACATACCTCACAAAAGGAAGACACGGCAAGGTTTTGGTCATTGTTATCAAAGTAATTTCTGATGCTACATTTGCTAAAATGGTGCAGGGAATTGCCTGAAGAGGGAGGAAAGAAGGAAGAAAGAGGAGGAGTAATGGGCAAAGAGAGAGAACAACAACTTATTTTAAGTTCCCTCTTGCCATGGAAGCTGAAACATGTCTAAGCTCAGGCTTCAAGAGTTTCAGTTGCAGGCTGATGGGTCTCCCTGCCTGTGAATTCACAGAGCGCTCCCACAGCATTAACACCAAAAGTTTGCTAGAGTGAAACAATTTCAAATGACCAAAAGTCAGATGTGCAGTTGCTCATTTTAAGTGAATACAATGCATTTACTTTGTCAGCCTCGGAAATGCGCAGTCCTGAATCTTATTTCCCTGCCTTTATGAATATGGTTTCTAAATCAAGTTTAATGTAGGAAGCAACCCAGGCAAGTATTTTATCTACTCTGCATTTTAATTCTCCACATTCTGATGTGTACAATTCCCAGTTATGCCTTGGCTGCATCCAGGACATGGAAGATAGGACCCAGATGCAGGTTCTCGAACAACTCTAAAATAATACATAAATGCCTTGAACAAACATAGGACTGCCTTCAAATCAACCGTGTATGCAAAACACACATTATCTAGAAACTCCTCTACACAGGAAAAATAATTAGGCCTACTTGTGTTAAACAGAAGATAAAGAAAATACTTACAAGTATATGATTATAAGAAATGTGAGATTGTCCTCCTTCATTCAGAGTCTTATCATGCAAAAGAGGATGTACTACATGTAAAGCTGTATTTGGCTAGACTTAGACTGGCTGAATGAATCTAAGCTACCATTTCAGTTTATTTAACTTAAAAACCAGGTCAATGTGCTGCTTTCAGCCACCTATTAATACTGAAATGATCTTCTGGTTATTACAGTTGTGCTCCAAAATGTCTTCAGAGCATTACAACTATACTAAATTGTATGTGTTGCTGAACAAAAAGAATGATGATTAAGCAATTTTTTTAAGACTGAAAAGTGCAAAAAGCTCATTGGTAAGATTAGACTAAAAAAGAACCAACTTATTACTGCCTGATGTTTTCAACCAAACGTATCTGAAAACACCACTTCAGACTAATGGGAAAGAAATGTTTCCGTTAAAAATAAATTCTTCCTGCTCCTCTCCCTTCCCTCGTACCTTAGTTGCCATTTACTTACTTTGTGAGTACCTCTTTCCTCCATAGAGCAAGTCCTAATAAAATTATTAACCAAAGAGTAAAAGATTCTGGAAACACTATTTCAAATTCTGTTCTAACAAAAATAGTAACAGCATTAAATTTCACCTTATACAAGTAAAAAAGACTGATTGTTTTTTAATTTGAGGGATCAGAGAGCAAAACAGGAAACCACAGAAACTGAATTTTAGCAAAATGATATCTCACATATTACGCTATCTATCCTGTAATACTTTGAGTTCCTGCTACTCAATTTTACTACATCCTTCTGCCATTTGTTCATACTTTGTTTACAGTGATATTAAAAGAGGTATAAAAAGCTAGACTACTTCCGTAGTAGAGCTTGATACACACTTTGTTGCAAATGGTGTAAGGACTGAGAGAACATATTCTTTGCACTACAAGTTGGTATTAGACCCTAGTTTTGAAACTTATATACACTGTGAAAAGTGAAGAGGACTAAGCAGAGTGGGTGAAGTTAAGCAGGTGCCTAAGTTTTTGTAGGATCACAACCTTGTAACACAGTAAGTGTAGTTTGCTTATTTCTAAGGGCTAGAGGGTTACTACAAGCCTAGTTCTGGCTTTCTGCAGAGCAGACTCAATATAATATAATGTCTGATGTTCCTGTTAATCACACTATAAACATGGTAATTTTTTTTTATTATTCAAAAAGAGAGAGAGAGAGAAAGAGAGAGAATTGAGTATTATTTTAGCTAATTATTATTAGCTAATCAAAACGGAAATTCCCAGGCTATTTATCATTAACAGTACAAGCAGATTGCTTTGTGGAGAGAAAAACTGACAATCATTCAGTATTCTTATAATAATACTGTAAGTTCCTGTTTGATAACAGCAATAGTCTCATTTATTCAATTTATAACTAATCAACAGCAATCATTTTAATATTTTGAAGTAAAGAATTCTATTAAGAAAATGCCGTTGTGTGCAGGATGATAAAGGCTATCTGCTCACAAATTAATGCTTTGCTTCAGAATGAAACATCAAGAGTTGTCCTCCAAACAAGGACGGATTTGATAGGGAGGCTGAGGGGAGTACACTACAGCCCGTGTGCTCTAGGCGATCTCCCCATCTGTATCACAGATGCATCCAGCCCTGTCCAACCCCGAATTCTGTAAGTCTGAAAAAAAATAAAAGACTGAACTAAGTGACTTTGAACTTGTTTGATTTACACAGTTGCAACAAAACCTTGCTTACTTCTGCCATAAAGAAAATGATGCAATTTTGCACAAACTGTTCTACCCATTTGGAAAAAACACATAGAATAAAAAATGAGCCATACCAACATTAGTACAAATCTGAAATCAGTAATTTACTGGCAAATACAGAAAGAAAGGCTAAACTAGATGTGTTTTCATGCACCTCTCGTTTGCCTGGGCAAAATCTGAGATGCCCAAGCAATCCTGAAGTTCCTATCTGAAACTCAAGTGTGACTACCCACAACTTTAAGCAAACTACTCCCTTTTTTTTAAAAAAAAAAAAAAATTAATTTGAAAGAAAACACAATGCTACTGCTTTAATTTGATATTGTAAATCTTTCAACCTCTTTTTGTACTAAGTAGTCTCTGTTTCCACCATAAAGTTCTTTGATCACAGGCTGCTA
>VZRW01009347.1:183820-206839 GCA_013398125.1 Aegotheles bennettii | reverse complement strand
TGGTTTAAAAAGAAGCCAGACATCGAGAAACACCAAAACTGAGCAAAAATGGCCGAGCTGCCGCCGAGCTGTGAGAGGCGAAATGGAGCAGCCGGCCCCCTGCCTCGCCAGCCGCGCCGCAGCCCGGGCCCGGCCCACAGGCACCGAGCAGCACCCAGCCCCGGGGCTGAGCCGGGGCCGGGGGGGGGATCCCCACGATGCCACCCCTCGGTGTGACATCCCTGGGCTGTTTGCTTTGGGTTTTGTATTTTCCCTAAACCGCTGCAGTCCCAAAGTAACCAAAAATTTGCATTGCGTTTGCAGAAACCGAGTATTTGAGCCCAAGATCTCGCTCTGTGCTACCTGCCCACCATCACAAGGCTTCCTGCACAAACCCAAGGCACAGCTCAGCCCTACACCAAGCAGTGGTTTCACCAACTCATACCAATACGTAAAAAAATAAATCCTCCTCTGTCCTGTTCAAAAATCTATGTACGTACAGGATTAGCAAGAGCAGATGTTAACTTCGAAACCCAAGAGCTAAATTGATTTATAGCCATGGTTACTCAAAATGCTCGGAGTTCAATCTATTCATAGAAATGCTCTAGAAATCCCACGGGATTCAAATGTAATAAAAAGGAGCGGTGCTCTCAGGCTGGCATTATTTATACACCTTGCTTGTGAAGCAACAGCTTTCCCGGTGAGGTCTGAAGGGTTGTGGGTGGCAACAGCACAATGGTGAAAAGATAACAAATATTTAACAGCTCGCTGGAATTAGCATTTTTCCCTACACTTTTGACTGTTAAACTGATTGTTTTGTTTTACCTTACAGGCCCAAATCACCTTGTGGTTAACACATTATTAACTAGATGACAGATACCAGCCCAAACAAAGAATTCTCCCATTGAAAACACCCTGAGCAGAGCCAGTGATTTCAAGGAAACTACAGGTTTTTCAGTCACTTTCATCAACTCACAAGACACTTTGCTGTCTCAGAGTCACGGAACCGAGAGGGAAGGATCTCGAGGATTTCTGCAGGCGAGGAGTTTCTGTAGGAGACAGGAGCACCTGCAGAGCTGAGGACAGCTCGTGCTACTGCTAGCACACGTTTTAGGGCCATTTACTGTAAAAGCAGAAGTCTGTTTCACTGCATGTGGTGGGATAACTAACATTAGTTAAGAAGCTAAGTAAAGACCTTTATATATATATATACACACACACACACATATATATATATATACAAACAATACACACATACACCCCTATAGATGTAAAATCCACTAGCATACAAACCCCTACCCTACATTTATCCAAACTTTTTAGGATACCTTTATAAAGTCTTCTTACATCTTTTGGTTGCTCCTGCTGGACCTCAAGCAGAGGGCCTCCAAGAGCTACCACAATAGCAGGAATGCAGCAGGAAAGGAACATGAAGAGCCCAAACATGCCTTGAAACTACCTCAAGGAAGCTACGCCAGCAAGGATTATTTACTAAATAGTGTGTTTCATAAGTGGGCTTTGCATTTTAAAAGGGAGTTACCAAAAAAAAAAAGCACAAGGAAGTCTGAGAAGAGGCTGTGTATAGTGTAGCCAGGTCACTTAATAGTTGATTTTTTTTTTCTAAAGGACATCACTTAAATGCTTTTTCAGCTGAGCATGTTTACAGTGCACAGCAATTAGTCACTATTTATGTGGCGGAAGGTTAAGAACTGTTAAAGAGCCTGCAGCATTTTGAAGTGGCAGCCATGCTGTGAGGTTCTGCTGCCAAAGATGGAGCCCTTGATGTCAAGGATGTCAGAAAATAGGGAAAGAAGTTCCATGGGCAGAGGTGGTTTCTAAGACATTATATGAACACACTAAACTGCATTTTGGAGTAATATTACATGCTTGGAAAGCAGCGTATGAATAAGACTCGTGTTCATGTCTGCAGTGGTGACTCAAGTGCAGTTGCAGTTTGACTTGTTTTCTCCTTCAATGTATTCTTTGTTTCGTTAAGCTCTGTTTGGCTTCCATTGTGCCCACCCTTTTTTGTTTGTTGAGCATCTTTGTGGAAAAAAAAGCAGCACATGGAAAGTAAATATGGAAGTGGCCACATTAAAACGGCTCTGGCAATAATCACCACCAGAGAACCTGCAGGCTGGCTTCCAAATCCCACGGCAGCCGGCTCCGTTGGTGACCACCAGCACAGACTCCTCACCTTTCTGTTGTGGACTACTCAAACTTCTAGTGTAATGGGGTTATAGCTGTTACTGCACATCATTCCCTTTACTTCTACCTACATACAGCTGCTCTTTGGTAGCCCACCACTCCCCACAGTCTGTATTTATTACTTTATGGTTGGGCTCTATCATTTTCTCCCTTTTTTTTGGCTAATCCCTATAGCTACCAGTTTGGTTACAGATGAGGTTGTGAGAAAGGACAGTGGATGCAGCAGTCGAGCTGTGGGATTTGAAGTCGATGGTCAAGAAACGAAAGCAACAATTCCCAGTGGAGAATCACGTCCCGGTTCACCCTTCTGTCCACGTTCCAGGTTAGAGCTGCTCTTTCTTTTCCAAGACTGTTTCCATTCAGGTTTGTGACTACATGTGCAGGCTGTATTTGCATACGAAGATGAATGAGTCTGATAATATCATTACT
This sequence comes from Aegotheles bennettii, assembly GCA_013398125.1. Lineage (NCBI taxonomy): Eukaryota > Metazoa > Chordata > Aves > Caprimulgiformes > Aegothelidae > Aegotheles > Aegotheles bennettii. The sequence continues at coordinate 204,223 of VZRW01009347.1, read as the reverse complement.
TACCAGGAAGTGCTCCGTGATGTAACATTTCCTTGATCTAACCTGCTGTTAGGTGTCGTGCTCTCTTCCTGCAGCTTCCCTCAACAGCGCTCAACAAGACGGAACACGCATGCCCACGGAGGGACAACCCACACGGGCACTGAGCATTTATTTTAAGCAAAATCAGCTGCTAGAGCAGCTCACAGAACCAAGCATTTCTACACGTGCATTTCCCCTTCCCTGAAGACTTCTGTGATTTCCTCCCGTTATCCCCAGCACTGTTCTTGGAGGCCAAAGCTTTGTGAACAGCGCTGTGGGCACAGGGGTCTCCAAACACTTGGAAAGACATGAGGGAAACAAATCAGGTCCTCTGACACGCAAGGAGCACATCCCAGGGAGATAGGACATCAGCTTGTCAGCAAAGCTGCCATGGCCTTTAGCAAATGAACACATTGCTGGCCAAACCAGAGGGCTGTGTACATGACGATGAGCAAACCCTAACCAGGTGGGACCACTGCTGCCTGCTCCTGCCTTCCTTCCCTCCCCACCCCAGTCACTGTACAGTGTCCTCTCATTGCCTGCAGCCCCTCAAAGTCACAGCTGAGTCCCAAGCAGCAGCCAGCTCCCATCAGGTAGCTTCTGATCCACATTTGCACTTTTATAGCTATTTCTTCCCAATTTCTCTCAGCCCCCCAGCTTGGTTGAGGGTGCAGATGCCGGCCGTGCCTGCCGAGCCACATGTGCCAGCTGTTTCTCCTGCAACCAAGAGGTGATGAAGGGGAATGCAAAGCTTCACAGAGTTCAGGAGGGAGGTGCAGAAGTGCCAGAGCTCGTTTTACCTATAACCAATATTTTAATGAGCCTTGCTCTCTGTTTCCATTGATTGCAGACACTAAACAAGGGCATTTCCTTCCTCGGGAAGCAAAGCTCCAAGACCAGTACAGTGATGCTCTGGCTCCGTAGAAATTGTTTTGGGACAGAGCTGCAAACTGGGAAACACCAACTCTGCCCAGCAAACTGCCAGGCAATCTTCAGCCGAGCACTTTACGCTTTCAAATTGCACATTTTCACAGAAGGGAGGGGGGGGACCCGGCCTAGCTCCTGCTAAGCAGCAGCACACAAAGCAATTGTTATGCCAAGATTTAGCTCTTAAATCCCTCCAGATCTGGTGCTCACAGAGCATAAACAACCTTTGCCTCACAGCCTCGTTGATCTGTACCTCCATGTTTCCTGCAGACCCGCCAATACCCATCCTCTCCCGGTCCCTTCGTGGAGACAGGCATGCCAACAAGAAAGCCAGTTGCCATGGCATTTTTTCTCCCTACAGACAGATGTCCATTAAAACCCAAGTCAGCCTCAGGTTTGCTTCACAGAGCTGCTTTCATTTATTATTACCAGCCCGGAGGAATTTCCACTGTGCCCCTTCACCTCAGATGTTTCGATGCACTTCAGTTTTAATCCCTGAGGATTAAAAGGAAACTACTACAGAACAGGCACAGGTACGTTCAAAGGACAAATTTAGAATGATGATCTCGTTTTATGTTTTTGGCAGGTGACTACCACATGATTGCATTTGAAAGGGTTGGGTTTGTTACCTCTGGCGCTCTCGCCCTTGTTCGCCAAGACTCCCTGCTAAAATCATCAGGCAGATTGGAAGTGAGATGTGGAGCTCTGCCCCTCCTCCGACGTGTCACACCTGGGATTTTGGCTTCAGGAGGAACCTGCCTGCCCCAGCCAGGAGCATCATCTGAGGTGGCGAAAGGTCCTGGGGAAGCCCGGGCAGCCTCTGCAAGCAGGGCCGAGCGCTTCCAGCGAACACATGCGTATCAAGGAGTGATGTCTTCTTCCTTGGTTACAAGGCCACTTCTTTAATTTAAGATTGGAAAAACAGCTTAATGGATTCCATACTCCCCCTCAGCCCATCCCGCTGCGGTCAGGGCCAAGAGCTCGTTGGAGGTGTCCGTTGGGAAAAGCAGAGGAGCTTCCTACTACAGTGCTGGCAGCGCAGCACCAGCATCTCCGCAGGGCTGAGCTGCAGAGGGAGCACTCAGGTATTTTCATTTGGACGATAACAGTGCTAAATACACAAAAACTGGATGCTGAAATTTAACTCTCCAGCAAAATTAGTTTTCCTTGCTAAAGCACCGCCAGTGCTAAGACAACCGTTCAATGAATTCTCTTAGTGATGTCCAGGGAGGGGTCTCCCCTGTCACATCTGGGTCCAGACCTGACAGGGTTTCCAACGTGCTCCTCATTTAGGCTGTGGCACTTGGGAGGCACAGACACCTTCTGCGTGGGGGCTGGCATTTGGGAGACATTATTGCAGCTCAGAGCCCTGCATCCGGACTGGCTCGCAGGGAGTTTTCCATGGGAGTCTGGGCCACCACTTCAGCTGCAGGAACCACAGCTCCTCATCGCTCCATAAACCTGAGCACATACCCAGATGGGGGATCCTGAGGGAGCGCTCCCTTCCAGGCCCAAAGGCACTTCCCAAGAGAAAGCATTTGGATTTCTCCTCTCAGTTACAACCAGCACAGCTGCAAATATGATCAGAAATATCTAATCCTCTTAGCTGCTGCAGTTGGACTCCGATCGCCGCAGAGGAAAACGCTGCGATTGCAGCACGCTGCCTGCATTCCCACCCAGCTGCCCGTGAACCTTGGCTCTCACACAGTTGTCTGTTCCTCCCTCTTGGTTTCTTGGAAGGAGGAGTAGGTGTTTGGCTCCTTGTGATGAAGCTGCAGGGGCACGTTAGTGAGGGGTGAAGGCCAGGAGCTCCCAGAGCTCTTGGTGCTCCTTCACTGAGCAGGACCACGTTGGGATTTCTTCCTCACTCCAGTGAAGCCGGAGCACGTTTGAAAGCTGCCAAGGGAAATTACTTGGAAGAAGTCCTCTTTGCTCCTCATTCAACCCCTGCACAGAGGGAAACTCTTGGCACAGCTCTGCTCAGACAAGACCGGGCAGCTCCCCCTCCATCAGTCCAGGGCCACTTGGCTGCAGCAGCATCTCTGTCTCCCCCAGACAATCCCATCTCACCCATCGCACTCGGCTGCATCTCCCACTCAGCTCCTCCAGCCCTTGCAGAAGGTTTTTCCAACTGGGACTCCACACAGGCTGTGGATTCAAGCCAGCAGCACCAGGAGTTTCTCCAGCCTATATTAATTCTGCTTGGACTAAGATTACCCGTAGCATAGAGGACTTGTTCTAGGAGGTCTACTCACGTTTTAGGTGCTGAACAGATTTACTGTGGTTTTATTTGAGGTTTACAGAGCTCAGACACGGAGACCATGAAGTTGCCTTGAAGCTCGCTCACACCTGTAGCAGGGGTCTCCCCCACTCCAGAGAGAAGAAGGCCTTCAAGGTGGGCTTGTTTCATGTGCTTCAAGCCCTCTGAAGGCTTCTGTTTTACAGGGTGAGAGGACACATTTCTTCATCAACAAAGACTAATAAATATCACACAGTCACACGTAAAGGGAAGAGGGAGACTGAGAGGTAGAAGAATGTGAACATGTGTCAAGAGCATCATCTTTGCATCCAGAAAACCAAGTCATGCCCTACACTGACATTGTCCTCCAAGGCCATTGCCACCACAACAGGACACTGATAATAGGCAAGAAAACCAGATAAGTTGTGATCTACCTCCAGGAAAATCCCTCCTTAGATGCAGGAAGGCAGCCTGACTGTTTGGTCTGGGGCAGCCAGCTGAGTTTTGGGAATGTTTTCCAACTTCCACCTGTAGCTCCCTCTTCAGTGCAGGCTCCTGAACACCCCCAAGCACAGACACAGGGGCTTCACAGCTCAACTTAAGTGCTTTTGAGAGTACAACCACTTCAGCAGCACACAGAAGTGTTACCACTGAGGTACCACCTTCAGATGACAAGGAACACGCAGGGCCCAGCACCAGCGACCAGCAGAGCCCCAGGGATCTCAGGTTGGAAATAAGACACACACAACACAGCAGAAGTGAGCCAATGGCTCCTCTTCGCTCCCCTGCCCTGAAGCCCACAAACCCAGATCACCTCTACAACCACAAAATCATTGCATTACTAAACCTGCACAAAAACCCCAAACTCTCATCCTCCTGGTGGGTTCAGCAGTATCTGCTCCCAGCAGCGAGCAGCAAAACTTTCCACCACTTCCCAGCCTCAGCACAGCGCAGGAACCCCTGCACAAAGAGCCCCCACCTGCCCCAGAGCCAACTCCAGGTGCAGCAGCTTTATAGGAGCTGCTGGCCCTGAAGAAGGTCCAACAGGGACCGATTTCCTGGTGGGGAAGTAAACATTGCTCTCCCTGAGGTGTTTGATGGTTTTGACCAGCTTGGGGTGGAAGGAGTTTGCCTCTCCAGCTCCCTGCAAGGAGGTGGAAGGAAACCATGTGAATGTCCTGAGGTTTGTTGTCGAACTCAATTAACCAATTACTTCCAGGTCAGGAAAGGGCAAAGCTATAAATGCTGCTGGCTGCTATAAATAATGTTTGCTCAAGGGTGGTGCAGGAGCAGGAAGCCTTAGGTGCGGGGTTGCAACCTGGGCTGGAAATGAAAGCAAATACCACAAATTGCTTCCTGCTTCAAGCAAACCTTTGCTGTTGCCCCTCGGAGGCCAGAGTGAAGCAGGGCACCGAGCTGGCTCTTGCCTTGGGAAATGCAGGCAGGAATTCAGGCTGGGGAATGAATAAATACACAAATGTCCCTCCTGTGCTGCAAACCCCCCCTCCAAGCACTGCTGGCTGTCCTGGTGGAGGAGCTGCGGTGGAGAGTGGGACCAGCTGGGTGCAACTGCCTTTAAAATACAGTTAATAAATCAAAATGCACATTTATCTTAAAAAAAAAAAAAGGGGGGGGAAAAAAAAGCTTGGGAGAACTGGATGGGAATTGCTCAGAGCTCAATGAGAACAGATATGTTGGTTGGTGCAGATCAAGGCAGGAATTTCCCACCAGGCCTTGGGGAATTGGGCTCCAGTGGAAAGGTGAATGGAGCAGAGGGTGGGTGGTGGGACAGCAGTGTGTTCCCCCGGGGGTGCCCAGGGAGCACAGCAGGGCCACAGGGTGCTCCAGCTGCTTGGACAGATGGACATGGATGTTTGCCTGCGGGGTGGTGCCATGTCCACTCTGCTGGTGGCACCATGAGAGGTTTTTCTAGGGCACAAACCAGAGAGACGTCACCTCAGATGGCACCTCAGCTCCTGAAAGAGCAGAACCACTGTCATGGAGGGGATTAATTGGCATTGAGGGACAAGCTCTTCCCAAGAGGCAAATTTGCCCACCAAAAAATTAATGAGTCCCTGGAACACTGTGAAACTGAGCAATGTCAGCCAGATGTCACCCCCAACTGCAGCACCCGCAGCCGGCTGGGTGGCACGTGGGCTTCTGCTGCTGGGCTGGCCCCCAGAGGGCTCATGGAGACCCACCAGCAGAGACTGGGCTGCTGGAGCTGGGGGGTGCAGGTCTCACAGTCGCTGTCTTCCCTTCTGCCCCTGGCAAATCCTGCTTGGAGCTTGGGCACAGCCCGTGCGAGTGCTGGAGGTGGTGGATGGGTGGATGGGAAGCCCACCTTGCTGTCGAGCTCCAGCACTGGTTTTGCCTCCTGCCAATCTGGACTTTGCCATTTGCTGGTGAGGAACGTCCTGGCGTGAAGTGGCTACAGCTGAGCCCTGGGCTCACCCTCCATCTCCCACCCAAGCAGGGGACATGGCCCTTCCTGTCCCTGCCACCCCTCCAGCTCCCAGTGAGGAGAAGCTGTGCTGTCCCCTTGCCCCCTCCATCCATGTCTCACCCAGAAGCAGCTGCTGGAGTGAATCATTTCAGCATCCTCAGAGCACGGAGTGCTCTGCCAAGCTTCGTGTGACTTCTGGCTGTCACTGCACTCCAGCTGCATTTCTCCCCGGCCATTTTAAATCCCACAGCCTCTCCTGCAGCCCCTGGTGACCTCCTCGCACAAGCAGGTGGGTGCTCTCACCACAGAGGGGCAGAGCTGACACTGGAGGTTCTCAGTGACATTTCTGCTGTCACCATCCTGCCCACCTCTGAGTCGTTTTGCTGTCCTGCTCCCTCTCTGCCAGCCTGGGAATCGGGGACCTTTTGCAGAGGGAACAGCAGGATCCAGCAAAGTTCACAGAACGTGGAGGAGCAGGTCCCATTTCTTCTCCTCCCTTGCTGCCACGTAGCCCATGTGGAAAGTGCCCAGGCAAGCTTTGGCCTGGAGCTCTGGTACCACCCCAGGTATCCGACACAGCATCAGCAGGCAGTAAAACCCTTTGCTGTTTATCAGAGGAACGTGTGTTTCTCTCATGATTTAAAAAAAAAAATTAAAATAAGTTTAAGATTTTTAATCCTAGCAGGAGCTTGGCCAATCTCAGCTGTCCAGTGCCTGGGGGAAGTTTCCTGCTGCTGCGACCTTCTGCTGTGGTGATCCTGAGTCACCAGCCACAGGCTGACCTGCTGGTCCAGCTGCAGATGTCACAACTTGACCACAGGCTGGAGAGGTCCAAGTGCCACTGCTTCTTCCAGGGGGTGTGGCTGCTGGGTGAGGAAGAGTCACAGACTGGCCCTCGCTGGAGCCGTTCCTCACACCCGGAGCCAGGGATCTCACAGGAGAGGGAGCCCTCAGCCTCCCCCAGCAGCAGCCCAGGGGGAGCCCAGTCGATCCACAGCAGTGAATAAACACCCAGATGGACACTGTAGGTCGCTTTGCCACCTGGGATGGCTTCAGGAGAAGCTGGAGGGGACTCAAGGACTGGGGGTAATTGGGTATTCAGCACCTCCTCTGCTCCGCTGAACCCAACCTCACCCCAACCCAAACATGACCAAGAGCTTGTTTGGACAGCTTTGCCTTTGAGTTAAAAAATGAGAAGACTTCAAGAAGAGTAAGCCTTGTCACCTCCTCCCTCCATGTCCAGGTGAACATACACACACACACAAGTTCTGCACGCTTCTTTTAATTTTCAATCACATTTTTTGAAAATGAATTCCAAGATCCAGTACAGCATCTCAGTGTTCTACACAAAGCAAGCTTCCAGCAAAAGGTCAGAGGAGCTTAGGTGGTGTAAAAATATATCTTAAATAAAATAGTTCCTATAGGAGAGCAAGCTGTGTTGTACATCTCTAGGTCCTTAGAATAAATTTACAGAAGGCAGAGGTTGTACAATCCACGCACTAGAAAAGAGTTAGTGTACATTCATGCTACAAAGTTAGAAAAGGTAAAGTTGCAGACAATGGGACAGATCTCCCAACCCAAGCACTGGGTGCAACGACCACGCCAACCAGCGCCCTGAATGCAGCGTGAGGAAGTTCAACACTTCCAGGCCATAAACTCTGGAAGCAGGATTACAGCCACTGCCTTCCCAGAGTCATTCCATTTATTGTAACCTGTTCCCTGCAATGGACCAACAGAACCTCCAGTAACAAAGGACTTGCTGGTTTATCTCTCTGTTCCACCCTGGAGCTGGTCACACTCCGCTCTGGCTGCGTGTCCAGGCCAAGGTTGGGGCTGTTCCTGCAGTTGGAAAAGGGTCACACTATAGTGGGCACAGACAACCTGGGGACTCCCCTGCCATTCTAACAAAGGATCAGCCTTTAAACAGCCGGAGCAACCAGCACAGTCGCTTCTCCAGCCAGGGTACAGCTCTGCTGTACACCCAGAGCGTCAGCTCTAGTAGATAATCTAAGTGAAAACCAACAAAAAACCCCCCAAACAAACCCTGATTTGTCCTCAAATTTCCCTTACAGGATCTGTGTACCTTTGGGGCAAAGAACACTAAAGTTTTTCCAGCTGAGGTTTTGGCCAGAGCTGGACGGGCAGCGCTAAGGGGTCGCAGGAACCGGACACATCCCAGAGAGCAGCATCTCCGTGGTCAAGGTCCAGCAGCCAGAGCAGAGCTGCAGCCCCAAGCACAGGACAAGGCTGGGTACAGCGTGAAGAAAGAGTTTTTATAACATTGAACATATTTATTTAGAATGTCTGTTGTTCTCACCTCATCTTGAGCACTGAGTTCATGCCAACACGCCCCTCGTGCAGCTGATGGGGGGGAACACACACACTGCCTGCTCCAGGAGGACCAGAACCCCATGGCAGCTGTTAATAACGTGTGCCAGCCTTTGCAAAGATGGCTCTGCCTGTAAAACCACCACCCTCAAACAGTTTCCAGAATATAAAACTCACGTGCTTCCTGCCCCAAAGGCAGCAAGCACTGGCCTGGCAAAGGCCATCTTTAAAACGAAGAAACAGATAGTAGCAACGTCCCTTAAAGCGTTGAACAGCCCACATCAGTGGCCTCTAGGACTCATTTCTTATGCCACCAAGATGGTTTTATTTGCCACACCTCACTCCTTTTTATTTCCAAACCACAGTTCTACTCCTGCACTAGCAGCTCTGCAGCATCAGGACTGCCCATACTAAACAGAGATGTATATAATCTAATTTACACTGTTTATTAAATAAAAATCATTTCAATCGAGAATGCTTTTAATCCAGGAGAAGAACTGGAGAAGCCTCACACCCTGGGCCTAACCTACTCTACAGCCTCCCCTCGGGGAGCACACCCCCACCCCGACACAGTACACTCTCCAAGAAGGTCAAACGCATGATAGGAGGGGCTTTGGAAAGGTAGGAAGGCAAAACGGGCATCAAGATCTGCCTAAAAATAGCTAAACAGTGCAGTGAAATGCTTTTAAATACCACAGAGACCTCCAGTGACTGGCAGCCAGTTTTATGAGCAGCTCTGAAGACAATTTCTAGCTGAGCTTTAGTGAACTGGGCGTTCCCAGCTGGAGTCCCGAGGTGAGCCTGGCCTCCCAGCAGACAGCCAGCTTCAGGATGGGATCAGGGCCTTCTGCTCTTCACTTGCCCCTCTTGCCACGGCCTCTCCTGGAGGAAGGTTTGCCCGTGCTCCCCGTGGAGGAGCTGGCAGAAGATGCCACTGCAATGTTGATCTGTCCTTCCTGGATCTCCTGGCGGGTCTCAGCTGGGAGGTGATTGATTTTCTGTTGCGTCTCTAAGTAGAACATGACATCCCGCAACTGCTCCTGGATCTCGGAGATCTGCAGGTCCTTCTGCTCACAGGTCTCCTTTAACACCCTCTCCTCTTCCTTCAGTTTGTTCTGGAGCAACGCTTGATTCGCTCGCAAACACTTGTTCAGTTCCTGCTCCTCCTTCAGCTCGTTGGAAAGTTTCACCACTTTGTTATTCAGCTGCGAACACCTTTCAAAGAGGAGCACAAGTGAGGAAAGCAGAGCACCTTCAAACACCATCACACCCTTCTCACTTCCAATCCTTTGGGCAACTGACCCCCAGCCCCACCAAGGCCACCTGGAACTTTGTTTTGTAGGAAAAGAGGGGCGAGGAGAGGCAACGCAAGAGGACGCTGAAATCCCCCCTGGATTTTTTACCCAGTTTAATGCTTGGTTGCACCTGCCTGTAGGGTGTTACCTGCACGTGGGCTGGGATGCTGTGAAGCAGAACCCTGTCCTTTGTCCCTGCAGCTGCATAACCCAGGAGAAGCCCTCTCCTGCAAGCCAGGCAATGCCATCTTGTACCAAAGGCCCACAGTGCAGTGTATGGGAGCAGGGGACTGGAGCCTTCAACAGGCAGCTGCAACTTATGGAATAGGCACTGAAAAGGGCACAGGGATGACCTGGGGTGCTGAGAGAGCCCTGGGCAGTCTGGACTCCTGGGTGCTGGCTCCCACCACACTCTGAGTACACGACCCTGAAGATACGACTTCACTCGGAAGCAAGATGCTCCTGCCAGGATATCCGTGGCCTCGTGTTCCACAGACAGTGCTTCCCTTCTCCTAACAATGCAGTGCTTTACCCTCAGAGCTTGCTGCCACGACACCCAGGTCCTTTTCCACTCAGCCAGGGGAGCTGCACGAAGCACAGCACCAGCCCAGGTCCCTGCTCCAACTGGGGCTGCCGGAGAGGAGCAGAGCAGGCAGTCCTGAACACACCGAGCTGCACAGTCCCCACGCTTGGACTCTTTCATCCAGGCACTTCCTAAGATCTACACTTTCCCCTGTGGAGCTGCTTTTGCTCCTCTTCGGGTGGGTCCACCAATTGTGGAGCAGAGTGGTGGGGGGAGGATTGCTGAATGCTAAATGTGCAGACCATGGAGGAAGAGCCGAGAGCCCCAAAGCCCCATTCTATTGACACTTTCCATTTGTGAACACCTACAGAAACGAGCTTTTTTTTTTTTCCTTCTTAAAAAAAAAGCTGTGTTCTCACTATACCAGCTTAAATAGCTCAAAATTGCCCAGGAATAGTGAGATTTTCTCTCTGTGGATGTCAGCGTGCAGTTAGTGTTTGCATGGAACTGAACCTGGCAGCGGTACCCACTTCCTTTCCACAGACTGCTTTTCTTTGAGCAAGTCATTCAGCCTCTGCTCCAGACTGTCACACTTCTCAATGGTCTCTTTAAATTTGGTCTTCATGTTGTTAATCTGTAAAAACAAACACACGGGCGTTCAAAGCGAGCAAAGTCCTCAGCACTTTCATTCTGACGTTCATTTCTCTGGAGCACTTTCCAGACTTTGACCAATCCCCACATCCAGGTGAGCAAGAGCTTGGATGTGGATGCAGAGTTCTCCCCTCAACGAGGGACCACGTTGCTGTGGAAGCTGCTCACACAGGGCAGCAACTCGGGCTGCAGATGTGTGTCAGGCTCCCCATCCAAACCAAAGCTGCAGCAGATCCATAACTTCTTGATGCAGTTGAGCATCACGCAGCCGCGCTCTCAGACTTTTTAGGACCTGTCACCAATCACACATTTCCATCTCAAGGCTTCACAGTGTCGGGGTTTGGCTCGTTTTAATTTAAACCTCAAATAAGTATGGTCTCAAGTCTGAAAGGGAACGTGCTCCTCTGCTCAGCACTGACTCAGCAGCTCGCTGTCATAAAGTGGTGACCTACTGACACGAATATCTTACTCATGCAAAACGCAAACAGAAACACACGTACGTTGGCTTCCTCTTCCCCTTCACAACTCCAGGCTGCTACTGCTGGAGAAAACCAAGCTCCTGTTCTCCAGGCACTGCTTGGAACATGTCAGACCCTCTAGCATAAGGCCTACAGGAGATCTATAGGCAGGAATACTCATTTCCCCTATATTAGTGTCGAAAGCACGCTTGCATGTAGCAGGGACAGGAATTTAAAGGAAAAATGCTTTCCCAAAGGAGCAATCTGGATAAATGTCAGTGGCAGCAGACACGGTGTCTTCCCTGATGCCAGAGTCAATGCAGAGCAGGTTTTAAGCCTTCCGGCCTTAATCACTGCATGTTTAGGCAGCTGATGGTTAATTTGGGGAAGTAGCCTGAGCGCTGACAATGGAACACACTGCATGGTGGCACCGGTCCAGGCAGGACCGACACAGAGCGAGTGCCACCAACAAAATCATCAGGACCTGAAACATGAAGCCACGTTTGGGGCACACAGAACAGCCCTTTCACTTTGACATTGCTTTGTGGATCAGGTTTCCTGCTCGTGTGCAAGACAACTTTCCTTTCATAGGGCCCTCCATAAGATGTCTGGGACTGTTTCTTTAGACCCAGGTCAATGGTCACTATTCCAGCAGTCACCACTTTTACATTTATGCTGCTTCTTAACTGCAGACACCAAACGGTTCATTAGGAGTCAGGCAGGAAGTTCAGGTCAGGACTCAGCCCTAAATTCTGACTCACTTTAAACCCAGTTGCAAGGATCTGTGTAGAGTGAGAAGCATTACAATATTCTCTCTGGATTTCTGCTCGTGGCATTTTGAAGCAGTCTTGCCTACAGAATGCTTTATAGGAGACGACTCTGAACTTTTCCCAGAGGGTGGTGAGGAGAGACAGGGGATCAAAAAGAAAGGGCAAATCAATATGCATTTGGAGCAGAAAGATTGCTACCACCTTCAGCAGCTGAGCAAATTAAAGCTGTATTGTCTTTGCTACACTAACCTTCCCCAGAGATGTCAGAGGGAGAAGGATGGCAGCAGCAGGCAGGGATCCTGCAGCAGCACCAGCTTGTTTTCAGCACTGCTGCAATTCCCCCAGCAGCGCATTTAAATCAACCTTCAATCTAGGTGGCAATCTACCTACTTCTGCACCACTGAGCAGCAAATTGCCAGATCTGAGCATTGAGATAAGGGCTACGTCTAGGAGCCAATTTTCTCAGCCGGTGGTGGAACAGGCTGTGCGAGGCCACGCCGGGAGCAGCTCCATCTCCCCTCGAACTGAGCAGTGTCCAGGGGCTGCTTCAGCACTTTCACACACACCCAGAGCAGAGCTCACCTCTTCAGCTGTATCCTTTTCTATCCGGACAATCTTGTTTTCCCAATAGATTCGCTGCGATTCCAGCTGGCTCGTTAGCAAATATGAGTACTACAAACACAGAAGATACACACAGACCAGTCAGCTTTGCCGTGAGGGTGGCTCTGCTGATTCAGAAGCCCAAAGGTCTCCAATATACAAATCAATTTAATGAGATGAAATTGAGCAGGCAGGACAGCCCGCACGTACGTGCAAACCACAGATCCAGCAGATGAGTGTTTCACCAATTTGATTTTAAAACCAAATCGCTCGATTGTTCGGAGTCACAGAATCCCAGAATCCTAGGGGTTGGAAGGGACCTCGAAAGCTCATCCAGTCCAACCCCCCTGCCAGAGCAGGGTCACCTAGAGTCCATCACACAGGAACGCATCCAGGCGGGGTTTGGATGTCTCCAGCCAAGGAGACTCCACAACCTCTCTGGGCAGCCTGGTCCAGTGCTCTGGCACTCTCACAGGAAAGAAGTTCTTCCTGAGATTCACATGGAACCTCCTGTGCTCCAGTTTGCATCCATTGCCCCTTGTCCTATCATTGATCAGCACTGAACAAAGCTTGGCTCCATCGTCCTGCCCCTCACCCTTTACATATTTGTAACCATGGATGAGGTCACCCCTCAGTCTCCTTTTCTCCAAGCTAAAGAGACCCAGCTCCCTCAGCCTTTCCTCACAAGGGAGATGTTCCACTCCCTTCATCATCTTTGTGGCTCTGTGCTGGACTCTTTCAAGGAGTCAAGGGAAGCCTTTAGAGCACAAGAGCAAGGATCGACTAAAAGTTCCATCAAGCTGTACCCAGTATCCTGCCAAGAACTTTCTAAAGATGAGACAGATTTTTCACTGTAGTAGCAATAAATCTCTGTAATTTATCACTCCACAGGAAAATGAAACATCAGCCCTCCCTGTGATGAGAGTCTGAGATCCCAAAGGCTGAGTTCACAGCCCAAAGCCCAAGGCAGAAGGGTCAGTGCACATATTTAGCCTCACTGCAAGAGCATCTCTGGGAAAGCCTCCTCAGCTGTGTGTACTGTTCACAGCTATTATTCTTCAACATGTACGGCCATTCCAATGTTACTTTGGCATCCGAACAAAGCTGCAAGCCTCACATCCCATCTTTTCCCTCCTGGTTCTGCAAATGAGTTATGAGAAGGTTGGAAAACGTGATCATTTCTTACCATCAGGCTAATAAGCACCAAATCAGGCATTTGATACAGAATTAAACATGTGCAAAAAGGCCTTGGACGCTCTCAGTGATATCAGGGGGCCAAAATACACTGGCAAATTCATTCCCTCTAGAAACGTTTAGCTCTCATAAGCTAGGCAGAGGGGTCTTACATACTTTAAGCACCAACCTCCCAGAAAAAAGGGTTAAAAATACCTAGTTTAGCAGGTAAACATTACTCAGAAAATTTGTGGAGAAGCAACCAAGTATTTATGGAGCAATAAGCTTGCGGAGTCTGGTCTCTATGGGCTGCTGCTCCTCAGATACCCTTGTGTCTACTGCAGCTGCAATCATGCTGCAGTGTATCTGCTCAGTGGAGCAGTAATTTTGAGTTTCTCTCCTTTACCCTTCTCGTTAGGACAGGAGGAGCTGGCCAATGGGTACAAAATCATTACCTGCTCAGGAGAAGGGCGCAGAGCAGGGCTGGTATCAGCTGAGCTCATCAGCTTTCTGTGCTAGCCAAGGCAAGCACACAGCTATGGGTTCCTGCATACCTGCTCCATCTACAAGCTCAACTACTCAAGTTGACAGCTCCGTACACATGCCGACTCCTCAGGCAAGGCACAGCTCCACTAGGAAAGGGCTGGTGAGGGAGCCTGAGCATTTGGACCCATTTCTCTCTCCAGTGATCTGAGTGTTTGTAGCAGCATAACCAGTTCATCGTCAACCTACCGGTGAACACGGGATGAAACTGCAGCCAGCACACACTCAGCTGCATTGGCTCTGCAGAGCCAAGAAGAGTTTTTTTTTTAAAAAAAGCAGTTAAAAACATCCTGCTTCTGCCTGAAGATGATTGCCTACATGCAGGGAGCAGGTCTGCTGCATAAGCTGATGTAATTTTCCTGTAGTCGTATCTGGATTTGAAACACTTCCACATGGCAGCACAACGCTGACAAGCCAAAATATTTACCTCTAATTGTAAGGCATCAATTTTCTCTTCCTGACACATATCCCCCTCGCACTCGTACTGAACTATCTTCCCATCGGTTTTACTTGCAACCAGTCGATGGACGTAGTTATCTGAAGAGAGAAAATTCAACCACAGGGAGTTTTAGCTTAAGAACACCCAGGTTGACACCAGTGGAGATACTTTATGCAGCACAATTAACCACACGGACTGCTGCAACAGCATATTAGTGAGGCAGGAAGCCAGCAGCAGAGGTATTTGTTATTTATCAGACCTCGCACAGACACCTTACAGGGTATTTATTACAACAGCCCATTCCCGTACCTCAAAGCAAATTGATGGAAAGGGAGTAACAAACACACTCCACAGAGACTGCGGGACTGCCCTGGCTCATCACAGAGCCACGTTCTCCCTCCTCCATCTGCTACAGCCCCACGAAAACTGCTATTAGGGAGGAGATGGATGTTCCCAAAAGACAAGGTATTAGTACAGATGCAAACCCCTTAACCTCCAAGCAAACTCCATGGTGAGTACTCTTACTCAGGGGTCCCAGAAGCCATTTTACAAACAAGGTGATCCTGCAAGGAGATGAAGTGCTTACCTCCAGCATAGTCCCAGACCCTGTGGTTGGTCAACTGCATTGCATAGGTGTGCTGGGTCTCCTCGAAGTGTTTGTAAGCGTGTCGACTCACGTACCGCCCGCACCCGATGTGCCCACATATCAAGCAGATCCAAAGGTTCTGTCAACAGAAGGAGAAAGCTCTGTGCAGACAACGCTGTCAGGCGGCAGCATCGGCGCTTTGGGAAAGCGTGACCTGACACCGATGGCCCACTGCGTGCACCCAGGCACTCCCTGACAAAGAGAACATTGTTTGCTTTCCCCCTCCTTCTCTGGAGCATTGCTCAGCTGGAAGGCTCAAGAGAAGGAGGTCCCTGCTGGAAGGCTCAAGAAAAGGAGGTCCCTGCTCATTCCAGCCGTTATGAGCCTCCAGGTGCTGAGCACGTCGATAGACTGGATGAGAGAACAGACTCAACTAATGAACGAGGCACCTCGGGACCACAAAAGCAAGCTCTGGAGAGCACAGACTAGAAAGGACCATCAAAGTCAGTGCTGGTTTAGCTGCTGCTATCACACCACGCACACTCCCATCAGCTTGTGTGCTAACACATCTGTCTAAGAATCAGAACCATTTGTCTCAACAGGAAACTCAGGAGATAAGATCCCTTCCCAGTACTGACTCCAGCTCAAAAAGAAAGCAGATACACCATGGACCTGTAAAATCAGCGACAGAATTAACCCCAAAAGAACCAGAGCAGTTGCACAGTCAGATCTAGTCTAGATCTCACTCACCATCCACCCACCTACTTACTTCTTGAACTCCGCACTCAAAACACTTGTTCTCTTCCACCGGCTCCGGCGTTTGGCAGTATCTGCAGACAGGACACCTGGAGGGCAATGAGCATCAGCATGAGACACAAAGAGCTCCATCTTAATTTTATGGTAATTAAAAAGAGAGCCAGAGAGCTCAAAATAAACGCCTTGTGCAGTGGGACACCCTTTGGGTGCTAACATTTGCCCCACTCAAATCTGCCTCCATTCTGCTGGTTTGAAACCAGCAAGCGACAGAAGAACAAAGACTCAGCTTGATCTGCTTTTGCTGCAGTCCAGGTGTAGAGAACATCTGCGACCAAAAACCTCAGTGGGGCTGCCAGCAACCTCAGCCTCTGCCAGTAAGCAAAAAAGCCACGGCTGAGCTCAGGAAACACTTCCCTGCCTCAGCCATAAACACTGCGAGAAGCGCCCGTGTCGATGTGTTACACATCTCCAAACACTGCTCCCCGGACTGCTGCCAGCTGACATCTTCAGACCTCCACTACCTGCAGGGTGTTGTTACACAGCAGCTACACGCTGTTGTGGAAGGAGGGAGTCACTACACGCTGCTGAGGACAGCTGAGTAACAGAGGGAGGCACTGACACTTCACAAACACACCTTGGTGCTTCAAACCACCCTCAGGAGATGAGGAGATGCTGCGATCTCACCCCAACACAACCGATTCCATCTCAGCCCTCCCAGGAGGAACACCCCATGACTGCATCCTAGAAGAATCAGGAGGAGGAACCCCACTAGAATTTCTTTTAAAACTTACACCCCTGTGCTGCCAGAAGGAGACCCAAACCAGGAGGAACCTTTGTCCAGACCCTAAGCACTTGCAGCTCGGTGAGGGAGAGGGCAGCCAAGGCTGTGCAGTGTGCAGTGCTGCCAGGACTGTCGGTGTATTTTTCATTAGCTGCTGGATAAGCTACAGAAATATTCAGGGGAGGAGACAATTGGATTGCAGTCAGCTTTCTATACTTCAGGCACTCACAGCCTCCCTGGCGCCTGAGCAAAGTGGACAGGGATTTTCTTTTATCTTTCTTCTAGACCGGGAGCCTCAGCTCTGCTTCAATTGTGCATTAGATATGTAAGTGCTATTTTGGATCCTGCTCCTACACCAGCAAAGCTCCACGGCTTCAGATTTAAACTGGTTTTGACTTATGGGGCAAAGCAGCCCATAAACGTGAGTAGCTACAAATCTGATTAATCTTACCAAGGCTGTTGCTTTGGCTAAAACAAGAGTTTTAGATGCAGAGATAGAGAAAAGCCCCTTACGTGGTGTCCTCCCACCGCTGCAGACACTGGCTGTGAAAGCTGTGGTTGCACAGCGTGGTGAGGATCCCGTTCACGGACTCATCCATCCTCTCCAGACACACCGTGCACTTCGGGAGCTCCGTCAGGTCCATCACGGGCAGGCTGGCCCCCTGTGCAACAAGCAGCAAGCTGCTCAGCACCCTTCATCACACACATTAAGCATCCACATAAGAAAAAGTCCTATTTCTTTCCTGGTAGTGTTGGTGCCAGGGTACAAAAACACTACCAAGTAACCCTGTGAGTCTACACAGTGCTTAGAAATATATATATATATAAAAAAAGTGATCCATCAACATTCAGTGATCACAGCCAGGATCCTCATCCCAGCACGGAGGCTGCATCTGCCACCAGCCCCATGCTGTCTCCTGGATTCACCAGATCTACTGCAGGTTTGGGGCAGAGGCTGCAGCACGAGGCACGGAGGCCACCAAGTCCCCAGACAAACTGGGAAACTGAAAAGCACTGGAATGGGAAGCGGGGTTTGGGCTGATGCACTTGAGCAGTTCCAGTCCAGATAATCCTGTTAAAATCCCATCAAGTGCAGGGAAACCAAACCAACCCAAACTTACATCTTCTGATTTGAAGACTTCAGCCCTCTCCACGTACACCAGCTGGCACACGTCCTCCTCGATGGAGTTGAACTGCCGGCCGTTGCAGGCCATGTAGAAGCTGTCAGCATCAGCCTGTGCACAGAGCAGAGGGAGGCAGTGAAAGGGAGAACTCACAGCTGGAACAAGTGAGGAAGAGGAGGAGAAATCTGCTGCATCGCCTCTTCTCCCCTCCATCGAGCCCCGTGACACCAGGGGGTTTATGCAGATGCCAGCAGCCGTTGCATTTTGAGTCAGGCACATGCCAAGAGGCAGAACTGAAACGAAACCTGCCAAATAATTCATCCACATCCCCCAGTAACCTCCCCAAGCCCTGTCTGCCACCAATGGGACCACACCAGGTTGAGGGCAATCAGCTGAACACCACACCCCCGTATTCCTGGTGACCTCAGCCAGAGGGGTGAAGGCCAGTGAGATTTATGATTCTAGGATTCTATTTGCTTTTGCTGCCTGCAGATGCAGCCCTCAGGGGTCCCTGGGGAACTTCCTAAGAAACTGAGGCTCTCAGTTTTGGGGGTGACTGTGCCAGCAGTGGCCAGGAGAGCTCCCAGCTCCTCAGAAAAGCAGGAGGAGTCTTTCCTAGAACACAAACGAACCCCACGGGCTGGGTCTGTCCTGCTCTGTACAGCAACCACCCTTGTTCTGCATGCGCTCTGACACAGCACAGAACCAGGTACCCATAATATTGTTTTTAAATGCCCCACCAACAAGAAATGGTACAGAAAGAACACGGCAGATGCCTGTCTCCAGGTCCAGGAGCATCCCAGTGCTCACCTGCGAGCTGAACTTTATCAGCACCATGTACTGGTTGGGAGTGGAGTCTCGGATGATCTTCATGTGCTCAATGACTTCATAGAAGGAAGCCACGAACTTCATCAGGTCATGGCTGGTCATGGTGGCAGGGACAGTGAGGATGCAGAGCATGGCACTGCGCCGCACGTCCTCCTTCAACGAGGTCATCTTGCTGGGGAGACAACAGCAGCACAGCTTCAGCTCACTGCCCAGCTGGGTGCACCACACCTACTACAGCGTTACTACAGCGGCTTTGTTGTCCATCTGAACCCTTCTGCATGTTTGTAGGTATTCAAAGGAGAAGCAGAGGGCTGTGGTAAGTGATCAGCCATGCAAGGCTGCTCCTCTTTGGCAAAGGATTAAACCAGGCAGCTCTGACAAACAATGGTTTTGTCAGGAATCCTTGGATATCTGTTTTTCTATAAAAACCAAGCCACTGATGCTCACAGCTAACCCTAGAACAAGCGAGCCATGTTTCTTATTGTTTCAAACACCCATTTTGTGCCTCCTGAGAGCTTTCGGCAGGACCTGGAATGGGTAAGGTCTCACACAACCACAGGGGAACAGCGTGCAATTGTAACCCCTGAAGTGCAGGATGGACCCTCCTGCCTCAGGCAGCTCCTCAGCCAAGACCCCAGGGATCACAGTTGAGCTGTGGGATCCCTTGAGAAGCTGCTTTCAAAGGTCACTTTTCAGGAACCCGCATTCTTCTTACGCTCTTGCAGTCCTGGGACAAAGCTTCTCCACCCTGAGCAGTGTCACCTGCAGCAGGGGGACCCTGGCCAGCCTCAACGTCACCATCAAGGTGAGGACTTGACTTTGAGTCACCCTTCCTGTTTGTCCCAGCACAGGAGCCACAGCCCCGGGGTGACTGACTCACCCTCCTGGGTGGGTGGTGGTGTTACTCAGGAGCACCAGAGCTACAATTACTCAGGCATCCTTACTTTGTTTTGTACAGGTGCATGATGCCATGAACGATTTCCACCGAGGGGTTCCCACTGAAGAAGGAGATCTGGTCAGGGAGCTGCTTGGAAGGGGAGTCAGGAGCAGCCTCACGCTCTTTGCTTTGATCCTCGTGTTTCTCTTTGGCCTCAGCACATGCAGCCTCTGCACATTTCCTTCCTTCCATGGCAGCTTTGGCTTCATCTTTGGCAAATCAAAAGTTTCCACATTATCAGTGGCACATCAGGAATGTGGCTGTTCCCCAGGCAGAGCCTACATGGGCACAGCAGCACCCCGGGAAGCCAGGGCACACCCCCAGCAGGCAGCAGGATGAGATCCCCCTCATCCCTCCCGTCCCAGGGGCGACTCAGGAGCTGCCCCCAGCGAAATCCCAGGAGGTGCTGGTGTTGACACAAAGCAACGGGAGGGGGTTGCTGGGCGGGGGCGAGAGGATCCCAGTGTGGCAGCAGCTCCCACATTCCACAGTTTCCACCTTGAAGCTTGCTCTCTACCAGGGAAGCCAAATGCCTGCAGAGCTGAACCTTCCCGTTCCAGCGAGCAAAGCACCGACCAGCCCACAGCAATGAACCCTTTGGGGGGGGGAAATGCTTGCCAGCAACCCCCAGCTGCCCCACCCAGAGCCCAGCTCCCCGAGCCCAGCTCCCCCCCCTGTTTCCCAGCCCGGGTGCCTGGCTCCCGAAGCACAGCCCTGCCCGGCCCGCGGTTCCCAGCCCGGGGCCGTACCTGCCCGCGGCTGGATGGTCTCGATGATCACGTCGGTCATCTCCCTGCGGCCCAGGTGCTGGTGCAGGATGGCCGCCCGCTCGCCGGGGCCTTTCCCCTCCAGACAGGACGGGACAGCGGCCGGGGCCGCCCCGGTGCCCTCCGCAGCCATGTCCGGAGCTGCGGGGGAAAGAGGACGGGCGGTGGGACCGGGCCGGTTGAGGACCCCCCCCCTGTGGGCAGCGGGCAGGGC
>VZRW01009347.1:166518-183417 GCA_013398125.1 Aegotheles bennettii | reverse complement strand
GGCCGCGAGGGGCGCGAGGGGCTCCGCGCGAGACTTCCCGGTGAGTTCTCGCGAGAGTTGGGGGCCTGGGGGCGAAGGGGGAGGTGGGGGGGGGCCCGGCCTGGCCGAGGCCTCTGGGGGATTCCGTCTCTTCTTCCGTCCCTTCTGCATCCCCATGGCACGGCACGGCCCCCCCGGGCTGAGAGGAGCGATGGGACACGGGGGTGGAAGCGAAGGGGGGGCACAGCCCTGCCCGCAGCAGAGCCGCAGGCCCCGTTACCATGGCAACGCGGCCTAGCTCGGGGGGGCGCCCCCTCAGGCCTGAAGCGCCCTCCCCGAAAATAAATAAAAATCCAAACCCTCGGTCCTTTTCCCCTCACACCCGGTGTCCCGCGGCTCAGGCACTGGTGTGGTTCGTGGTTCAGTACAAGTAAAGGACAGCCCAGCCCTGGCAGTGAGGGTGTTGCTTCATGGCACAGGGCTGGCAGTGGAGAATGAACCATTCCCATGGGTAATCACCACCACCACCCTGCAGCCCTCTAACACCTCCCTGAAACCCTCAGCATCGGCTGGCAGCACGGGTAGCTGTGGCAAGGCTGGCTCTGTGGGCATCTGGGTCAATAAACAACAGCAATAGGGTTGCTCTGCAGGGTGTTGGGATGATGGGTGACCCCCAGTGTGGGTGCTGGTGATGGCTCCAATCATGGTGTGCCCACACGTGTGAAGGGTCTGAGGATGCTGTGTAAAACCACATCTGGGCACCCTGATCTGTTGGTCTCTTCTCCCCAGTTGCTGATGACAGGACGAGAGGAAATGGCCTCAAGTTCCATCAGGGGAAGTTTAGGTTGGATATTAGGAAGAAGTTCTTTACTGGGAGGGTGGTTGGGCACTGGAATGGGCTGCCCAGGGAGGTGGTGGAGTCACCGTCCCTGGGGGGGTTCAAAAAACGGGTTGATGAGGCACTTGAGGCCATGGTCTGATGGTCTGATGGTTAGGAATATGATGGGATAAAGGTTGGACTTGGTGACCCTGGAGGTCCCTTCCAACCATAATGATTCTGTGATTCTATGATCTGGCTGGGACACTTCACAGAATCCCAGACTGGTTTGGGTTGGAAGGGACCTTAAAAGCCCATCCAGTGCCACCCCCTGGGCAGGGGCACCTCAGGCATGGGGTTAAATATTTACTCTTGTCATTCTACACTTTGTGTCCTCGGTGGTTGCCAGGTCCCTGCCACCCTCCGTGCCGTTTGCAGGATGTACCTGAGGAGCACTGCCCGTGCCTGTCCCCTCCTCTGGGCCGGGCTGCGGTGGCACCCGCGGGGGTCGCTCCGTCGGGGACGCTCCGGGTGGTGCCGTTATAGAGCTGTGATCTTTGATGCCAGCAGTGTGCTGCTCCCATCCCCTCACAGGACGGCCGCCGGTGCGTATCCTCATTTCTCATTTGCTCCTCTTGTTTCTATGCATGGAGGGAAAATAAATTCCAGGTGTCCCCTGTCAGCTGCCTCTGGTTCTGGTAAGATATTCGAGAAGGTGTGGTGGTGACAATGGCACTGCTTTGTGCCATCAGGAGTGCTAGAACTGATGGCAACCACGCTAACGGGGTCAGGGCCTGAACCCATCTGGACATGAAACTGTCCTGATGCCACCCAACGTTGGTCCTGCCCTTCAGGACACTTTAGGAAGTCAGTGTTTCACCTCAAAGGTGCCACACCAAAAATAGAGGTGAGGTACTTCAGAACATCTTCTGTGTGGGGGTAAATGACCCAGCCTAGCCTGCTCCTTCTCATGTGTCAGCCCTCACAGGGGTTTCAGGCTCATTTCACCACTCTGATGATGTCATATGTGCTCTCTCCTGGCTTTCTTGATTTTCTCTATAGGTTGGGAGGCTCGGAATTGTGTTCCAGCTGGCACCATCCAGCAAGCTATGCTCTCTGGAGGGGAAAACAGTCCCTCCCTGAAGTACACCAGAGGAGAGCTGACGGCTGTGGAGTTTTTGCAGGAACTGGGACAGCAGTGCTTTGAGATTGTAAGCCAGCTCCCCCCCCCCTCTCTTTGTGCTTCCTGGCTGCAGGGAAACAGGATCCTGCTGTGTGGTGGTTCAGAGAGGAAAGAGGAGCTTTTCAAAGGAATCCTTTGATGAAAAGGTCTGGATTTACCCTCTGGAATTGTTGCTGTCTGATCAGGGCAGGCTTTTCACTGCCATCCTCATTCTGGTACCCAGGCAGGATGCTCAGCTGAATTTGCCTTCTCTTCCACCAACCCCTTCCTGCATATTTCATAACTTTTTTATTTCAAGACACCTCTAGGATCAGCTGAGATGAGAAGTCAGAGAGTCAGAGACCAGCTGAAAGGCTTTTGCTGCTTGTTTGTACATGGGCACACTCAATGGATGGAGGCCGTGGTCTCTGAGGAGGGTTCTTAAGATCAGTAGAAGCCCCTCCACCACAGCTCCAGGAGCACAGTGCAAGAATCCTCTTCTGAATAAAGTCTTTTTGAAGCAGCTCAGTCTAACATGCAGATTCCTTTCCTACCCGCTGAGTGGTGAAGCAAAATTTCTTTCCAACCTGTCTTTATTACGTGGCAGGTGCAGTCCTAGTGCAGTTCTCCTTCCCAAAACCAACCCTTTATCTCTGCTCTTGCTTCTGTAGGATCAGTCAGGTGAGAACACTTGTTTATTTGGTCTGAGCAATTTAGCTGGGAGATTCCCTGACTGCCTTCTGCTGCCAGAGGAAGCAGGGCAGCAAGATAAGATGATCAGGCAACCTACCTACCCAACCACTCTTATTTTTCTCCCTGCTTGAAAACCATTTATGGCTAATTATCATCTGGGGTGTGTGTGTGTGTGTGTTTTCTCTGGTTCTTAGGCAAATGTCTGTGTTCCAGTGGACACTTTTCTCACGGACTTAATTAGAAATGAGATGATAAAACAGCTCCCCATCATGGCAGAAGCAGTGCAGTGTATCCGTGCAGAAGGTCTTAAGACAGCTCTTCTAAGCCACAGCTTCCGTCTGCCGAATGGAGAGAGCTTTCTGCCCCTGGACCCAGAGCACTTTGATGTGGTAAGCCTGGATGGATTCCAAAATGCAGTCCTGGAGCTAGGTCTAGAGAAAGCAGCAGCTAAAATTCTCTGACTGAGTGGCAGGTTTTTGTGAGTTTGAAAATTCATTCCAAAATGCCCACGCAACCACAGGCGTACATGCAACGGGCATAGCTAGCGGTGTCCAGAAAGGACTTAGAAGCTGGAACACTCTATAGGAAATAAATGTTATTCCGCAGTGCCCCTGCCTGCTTTATATTTACTCCTTACTCTTGTAAAGCTTATTTCTTTCCAAAGAATTGCAAATCCTCCCCTCTGCTACAAAAAATACAATCTGCCTGAGTGGGTGAAGACCCCTCTCTTGTGCAAAGGTGGGGCAGAAGATCAGCCGTGAACCTCAAGGCTGGTTCAGGTGGCTTCACTTTAGCAGGCAGCTGTGAGAACTCCCCTCAGCACAACAGAAAATTCACTTTTTTGTGTGCCCCCACTCCCAACTTTGAATTTTGGGAGTTTATTCATGACTTAAGTTTGTTTTATAGCCTTGATTGAGACGCCTTGGCAGTGTGCTAGGTTCATGGTTGGACCTGATGATCTTACAAGTCTTTTCCAACCCAAACAATTCTATGATAACAAAACATGCAAAGAAAAGTCGTATTGATACATTTAAAACCTGGGGCTGTTTAAAGCCATCTTGTCAGCATTATGTCATTACCAACAGCCTCGTGGGCGTTAGTGCCACTGGTGCCTGTGAGGTTCTCTTCGTGGAGTGATGCTCTGTGGTGAGGCTCTGTGGTACCTTTCATCCCAGACTATTTCAAAGCACTTTAATAGCCATGGCCTATCTGGTGCCATCACTCATGTGGTGTGGCTCTTCTGTAGCAGCAGGCGACAGCACTGCACGGTAATTAGTGGAAAAAAAAATAATTGAATGTGGATTTCCATTAGGGTTGGCTTTCATGTCTAGCTAATAGATTAATTTCTATTCCTCTCAGTGTCGGGGTGAGATATTGCTTGAATTTTTTTATGGTGTTATGGGCAATGTGAGTGTTCAGAGACTGACTTGAGCCTTTTTGATGCAAATTATGGTCAACCTCTCTGCTGCTGTGAAGATTGCTCTGGCGTGGTTGATAAGCAGGATGGTCAGGACGCTGCTTTTCCAGACCAGTGCAATCCAAGGCTTTCTTGGACAGCACTGAGCAGTTGGTTCAGCACGGCCTGGGACATCCAACAAGTCTCCCACATTGTGACATCTCCCTGGATATCTTCCACCAAAGGACTGGCTGATCCTGTTTAGCTTATTTGAGCTGACAGAGCCACAGCCAAGCTGTTGGCACCCACGCAGTCACTTGAATCACATCCTACCCAGCTCTGCCAGCCTTCCATTCCCCATGTCCTTTATTTCACACATTACTTGGACTATCAGTCTCTCTCCTACCCTCCCATCCTCCATTTCCAACACTGCACAGATGTTTGTGGTCACAGTAGGCTCATGCATAATCCATTTTGTTGTTGTTGTAGATGGTTGAATCTTATCTGGAAGGGATGTGCAAGCCAGACCCTCGTATCTACAAGCTGTGCTTGGAGCGCTTGGGTGTTCAGCCCCAGGAATCCATCTTCCTCGACAACAGCAGCCAGAACCTAAAAGCAGCAGCCCAGCTTGGCATTAAAACGGTGAAGGTACAGAGCAAGGCAACCAGGGCGGGCTCTGGGCATGGTTTCTGAGTCCAGGAGCTGTGTTTGACTTGAATGGCTCAGGATTTTCAGTCTCAGTGTCAGACTCGTGTTGCCAAGCCTTTTGTTTCAGCCTGTCCTTATTCCTGCAGGATGTGGTGGTGTTAAAGGGGAGGATTAATGGCAGATTCTGTGCTGGCCTGTTTCATTCACAGCTCTAAACCCTACAGCCAGTGTAACCTTGGAGAAGTCGCTTCTCCTTTAATGGACCTCAGCTCCCTATTAGAGAAACTGCCCTGACCGTATGGTTGAGACAACCACATCCATATAAACCACATTTAATAAACATCTCCAGCAGCTGTGAGGCTTCACAGGTCTGTCAGCTGAGGTCTGGTGAGTCCCCAGGCTTTGGAGATAGCAAGCACAGGGGTTTTACTTCGGTGAGGGGACCACTGGGGGAAGGACAAGCATGGGACTGGTGTGAAGGATGAACTCTGCTCCCGTGGATGGCACACAGGGAGTTCCAGCTCCTGCCCCAGCCCAGGACCACAGGAACAGATCTCCAGGACAGAGACCGAGGCGGGAGGCTCAGTGAGCTTTGGTGGTAATGGTGGAGAATGACCCGTGAGCTTCTGTGTGTCTCAGTGGATCACTGCTGTCGGATTCACAGATAAATGCATCACAAGTGTGCAGAGCTCTTTCTTTCCCAGGCAATTTTATCTTCTCACTATCACCAGTGTTTCTCCCTCCCTCCTGCTTTCAGGTCGATGATCCAGTAGTAGCACTCAAAGAGCTTGAAACACATCTGGGTTTTCCTTTGCAAGGGTTTGTTCCATACACTCGTTCAGTGAGACCAAGCATGGAAATCCCAAGAGATCGTCTGCAAAAGTACCTGGAAAATGTTCTTGGTGACTGGGCAAGAGGTATTGCAGCTCCTTTTGCTCTTCAGCCTGAAAGCTCCTGTATTCCAGAGCCATTGGCTCCTTCCATCATATGACAGATGGATAGAAAAATAACATCAATGAAAGGCTCCTAACCTCCAAGCAAACGATGCAGCAGTGATCTGTCACTGTTTCCCAGAAATGGGACCTCCTCTTTTGAGAGGGGTTGAGCACAAGTTGCCAAAATGATGCCAGGAATTCCTGGCCCGCGATGGCCATGCTCCCCGGGGATTTGAGACACAGGAGCAAAGTGTAGGTTCCTGATTGCAAGTGGGGTCTCAGACTCAGGTGCAGGAAGAAGTAAAGCTTGGAG
This sequence comes from Aegotheles bennettii, assembly GCA_013398125.1. Lineage (NCBI taxonomy): Eukaryota > Metazoa > Chordata > Aves > Caprimulgiformes > Aegothelidae > Aegotheles > Aegotheles bennettii. The sequence goes on along the minus strand of VZRW01009347.1, from coordinate 177,474 downwards.
AAGTGGTGAATAATAATCCCAGCTCATGCTTCTGTCTGCTGACCTTCTGCTTTCATCCCCAGGCCCACCAGTGTTACGGCAGTTTGGCCACACACCATCCACCCGCACCTATTGTGTCAAGTTTGGAGATCACGTCCTAGTGCTGAAGAAGGAGCCCTCTGAGAGCCTGGAGCCCTCTGAGAGCCTGCATCCCTCCAGCCCTGCTGTCCCAAGGGAATGCAGGTGAGAAGGAGCTGAGCCATTGTAGGAGATCCCAGTTGTAGACTGTTGTAGGAGATCCCAGACAGCCCCGTCCACCCAGACAGCGCTGTCCAAGGCATGGCACTCTGTTCCAGCCTTGGCTTTCTTGTCCCATGTCCCACCCACAGCTCACACGCCCTCCATTGTCCCCCCCTGCATTTTGCATAGCTCCACATCCCGGTCTGGGATGAACCCCTTTCCTACAACTGACACGAGCAGTCCTGGATTGAGTGACAAGGCTGTGCTACCACCCTGCAGCTGGTGGGATTAAGACCATGTTGATGTGAAACTCCCCCTCCTTGCTCCTGCACTGTGCTCTTCCCAAGCCAGGGAACACACCACAGCTCTCCCAGCATGTGCCAGGAGACGCAGGATCTCACTGTGGCATCTGGCACCTTGGGTGGGAGGGAGGTTGCAGCACAGCACTGCACCTGAGCAGCGAGGAGCCTGGCTGAGGGTAGCCCCGTGCTGGAGGGGTCCCGCTGCAGACCAGTTTGCTGTGCCAGAGAGCTCTGCCTCCACACTGGAGCAGCAGGACACTGGAGGGGGGAGGGAGAGGGGCTGCTGTGATCTCCCCTGGGCTTTTCAGAGCGTGTTGGTCTCAGGGCACTGGGCCATGCAAGGGTTTTGGTGTGCTGCTTTCCCCTACCCCCAGCAGTGGTGTTTTAGTGTATTTAAAGCTGAGCACAGGGCTCTGTTTTTATATCGTGTGTCTGCCTAGCAACGATGCAGTCCCAGTATCGATTCCCTAATGCCCCTGTGGTGACACAGCTCCCTGACTCTCCCTGGCAGGGTGCTGAAGGCACTCGCTGAGGCTGGTGTTCCTGTCCCCACTGTGCTTGCTCTCTGCAAGGACAGCAGGTAAGCTTGTCCCTCAGCTTTCACTCCATGCTTGACAGCTTCAGCCAGATTCCCCAGAGACGAGGAGAGGAGGGGATGAGGAGCCAGACCTCACAAAGCGTGCTGGTCTAATTAGTGTTTGCCCCGTCTCAGGCTAGAGGAGCCTCTAGAGGTTCAACGGACAGTGACACTTTTATTTGGCTTGGCTTAGGTGTGTCCTTATTTTAGCAGTTAATCAAAATGCTGTCTTCCTTTGAAAAGCAGCTATCAATGTTGTAGGGCTTCCCGCTGACTCCATATTCTCAGGTGTCCAATAAGGAGATGATTTTTCTGTCAGTCCCAAGGTCTCCAGCCATGATAGCAGCAAGCCTGTGACCAGGACAGCCTGCCCAGCCTGCAGTGAGCACAGCTGAGCTCAGACCTCTGCTGGCTGCAGCAGTAAAGCCTCTGCACTGCAGTGAAATGTGTGTCCAGCGCTGGTGGCTGCGTGCAGCCTGCCAGCCCAGCTGCAGGGGAGGCAGGCAGGGGGAGGGGGCTGTATCCCAGCCCCAAACTCAGCTCCTTGGGGCTGGAAGGACCAGGACTGATGGTGCCAGAGCCGTGTGCCACCGAGGGCAGCCTGAGCTGGGCTTGAGCCCAGGCCACAGCTGGGTGTGAGCGCTCACCGAGTGGTGCTGCTGCAGCTGCTCCTCACCCTGCCATGCAGGTGGGGCCCGGGGGCACGTTCAAGGTGCAGGAGAGATCTGAGGGGTGGCAGGGAACAGGATTAACCTCAGACCTGCTGGTTCCACCTTGCCTCCCCAGCATCCTTGGCACACCTTTCTACCTGATGGAGCACTGTGCTGGCCGTGTCTACAGCGACGTCTCCCTGCCCGTGCTGCAGCCTGGCCAGCGGAAGGCTGTTTATGCTGCCATGAGTCAAGTCCTCTCCAAGATCCACAGTGTAGACCTCAGAGCAGCCAAACTGGAGGACCTCAGGGAGCACGGTGAGAGAAGGCTGTGCATCCTCTGTCACCATTTTCTTCTCCTCTGTGTCAGCATTTCAAGGGATAGACTTGGGTGCAGGACTTGGGCCAAACTTGGGGGCGGTTGGGGAAGCAGCAGGGTGTCTGAAGCCCCAGGCATGGGGGGAGGGTGTGGAGAGCTGCATCAGATCCTCCATGGCTGTGTTTGCTCTGTAGCCCCCAGAGCTCCCTGCCATGAGCAAGAGCTGCACTCTGGTTGCAGAAGTAACTTGTTTGCTGCCATCTCTGACCAAACATCCTCAGCTCCTCCAGTCTCTCTGCAGGGCTGTCTCAGCTTTTTGGAGTTGGTGGAGAAGTTTAACTTTTGTCCAAGATCTGATTATTTCCACCAGAATATTAAATCCAGTGCCAGCTAAGAGTGTATGAGACACAATTAAACTCTTGGAGCTTGTCTCAGGGTGCTGCACTGAGATCTTGGCTGTTTGACTGCTTCTGTATGCACCTTTTATGCATCTCTTTTGAAGCCTCTTTGTGCCTGTCCCTTTCCCTGAAAGCCTTCATTCCCTTTTTACAGGTAATTACATTGAGCAGCAAGTTGAGAGCTGGACAAAGCAGTATCGAGCTATGGAAACTCACATTATCCCAGCCATGGAGAGACTCATCGAGTGGCTGCCTCTGCACTTCCCTGAATCTCAGAGGACAACACTGGTGCATGGTGATTTCAGGTACTGCTTGGCTGGCAGCACTGCCCTGGAGCACATCCCAGGAGCAGAGAGGGAGTGTGGAAGCAGCATGCAGACTCCTGGAAGGTGCTGAGTGGGGCTGGCACAGCAGCTGCAGAGCAGCCCAAACACTGGGCTTGGGGTCACATTCAGCATCCCTCGGGTAACAAGACCTAGAGGGCCACCAGCCCTGTGTATCTGCTGTGAGAAACATATCCCAAGAGCTCTGACTGGTGCTGTCTTGCACCCAGAGCTCTCCTATTTTCCCCAGTGTTTATCTGCCTACTGATCTGTGGTGGTTTAAGGCAATATCCATTCCAGAGCAGGGAAACTGAGGCAGGAACTGAAAGCCTGGGCTCCTGATTCCGATTCCAATCTTCTCACCTCATTGGTGTCGCAGGGTTTCTTCTCCCAAACACTGGTCTGACACTGGGACATCATCAACTGTTTCTGCAGTACCCAGAAATCAGTCCTGGAGCAAGTTGCTAATGGTGTTTGGTGCTTAAGGAGCATGGGTGGCTGGTGAGATGCTGCAGGCATGGCAGAACCTGCCAGTGTGACAGGTGAAGTCCTGCAGGAGCGGGATGGCTGGGGACAGAGGTGGGGGATGCTGAGAGCTACCCCTGCATGGTCTGACCCTGGCTGCCAGGGCTGTGCCAGTCCTGGGCCAGAAATTCCCACGAGGTTCAGTGTGCACAGTTGCTGTGTGGCTGGAAGCCGGTGAGCTCTCTGCACCCTGGCAGGATGGCTGCCCTCTCCCTTCCCTCCTCAGGAGGCTGCTGCCCTCTCCTGGGGCTCACAGTGAAGGCTGTACAGTGCATAATCATAGCAGGTGACAATGCAGGGCCTGGAGTTACCATGTGCCTTTAAAATGACCAGAAGATCCCCCTGGGCAGTGACTTGCCCGTTTCACTTTCTGGCTAGCCTCTCCTGTAACATCTGTTACTGTTCTGAGGCTCTGAATAACTCAGTTTCACTGTTCAAAGCACAGTTCTGTTAGTTCAACATTAACCAGGGAGTTCACTATTGAGTAATCCCTGTCCTCCCTGGCCTGTGCTTGCAGAAATTAATCTTTCGCTTGGGCAGCCTCCCAGAGACTCAGCAATTTTTGAAGAGAGTGAAGAGCACTGGAAGCACCTCCTGCTGCCGAGCACTGGGATTTTTTTTACCCTCTTGAGACTTTTCTGATCTCTTTTTCCCTCTCCTACAGGATGGACAACCTAGTCTTTCATCCAGACAGGCCAGAAGTCCTTGCTGTCCTTGGCTGGAGGCTTTCAACTCTAGGAGATCCCATCTCTGATTTGGCGAATAACTGTATGGCCTTCTTCCTGCCACCTCACTTTAGTGCTCTGAGAGGTACAGAGAGGGGCACAGTCACGTCTGGCACACGGAGAGAGGAACTAGAGTTCAGAAACAGATTAGCTCCTGCCCAGAGAGCTCAGCTGAGGGCTGGGCTCATTGCAGCCAGGAAGGGCTGTGGGTCTCATACCATACTCTGCCCCTTCTCCCCTCCCTGAAGCACCCTGCATCCCTCCAGGGTGGAAACATCTGTCTGGGTGTGCAGTGGTCACTGTGCCATGGCCACCCCATCCTCAGTTTGTCTCACCCATGTGGCAGGTGCTCTGGTCCTGGTTGGTGCTGTCACTCTGCTCATGCTCATGGACCTTTGTCAGCAGCCGTGTCAGGGATGGCCCCAGAGAGGAGGGCCCTGCTTCACACCTTGCCAAACTGCTTTTAAAAATGAGTCTGGATTATTTCCCCTCTCATTTCAGCTGTAAAGCTGGGCAACTCGTTTGAGCTGGGAAGCTGTGAACCAGGCCAGCCCAGAAGGGGTTTTTCCACAAAGTTAAATACTTGTTAAAAAAAAAATATAGGAGTAAACAGAGAGGAAAATCACTCCATCGTTTAGGAGGAAGATCCATCAGTCACTGCTTTCACAGACTCATCCCAGTGAAGAAAAGGGGCCATGGTCTAATGGTCCAATGGTTAGGAATATGATGGGATAAAGGTTGGACTTGATGACCCTGGAGGTCCCTTCCAACCATAATGATTCTATGATTCTATGAAAACTGCCCTGTGTGCATTTCACCTACGTGGGCTGGTGCCAAATCCCCATTGTTGTGTACAGAAACTGTGGCAGCAGTGCAGGTGTTGGTTGGGTGCAGGCAACTCTGCTTCTCCACAGCTCTGCCACAAGCCTTACAGCATCCCTAGAAAGCTCTGAGCTGCTTCACTGTTGCCTCTTCCAGGCTTGAGGAAGTGTGATTTGGGGCGCCTGGGAGTCCCCACGGCAGAGGAGTATTCCCAGATGTACTGTGGCCACGCAGGAGTGAAGCTCCCAGAGAACTGGAATTTCTACATGGCCTTTGCCTTCTTCCGACTGGCTGCAACACTGCAGGGACTCCACAAACGTTCTCTGGCAGGTGAGGAACCCACCCACACCAGCCCTGCTGTGCACAGGTCTCCAGCCAGACCTTTTACACACGAGCACCAGTGTGGTGAGAGCTCTCATCAGGGCATTTCCCCAGCAGCTGCTTTTTGCTGGACGCAGGGTCTGGTCTGCTCCTGTTCGTGCTGATCAGAAGGTGCTGTGTGGGCACTTTTCTTTCCCAGGAGAACTGAGCAGGGGCCAGAGTTCAGAGCTCAGAGCCACGTCCTCCAGGTGGAGCTCTCAGACCTTCAAGCTGAGCCGCACGTTCAGGGAGACTCCGAGGTGGTGTGAGCTCTCAGTGCCGTTTATCTGCACACATGAAGTCTGGCCTGGGAGTCTTTATCAGAGGAAAACAAGATGTTATTTTCCTACTCCTTAGAGAGGAGTCTCCCCGAGTCCTGCTGGGCTGGCCCAGACAAGGACACACAGCGCCGTTTGGGGTGTGAATACACACCAGGGGCTCTGTCAGACAAAGCTGTCCTGTCCTCTCGTCCCCAGGGAGGCCAGAGCCAGGTGAGAGCAGCCCGCAGGATGCAGAGTTTGTGGCTGACCTGGCTTGGGAGTTCGCCATAAAAGAAGGATTCCGTGTGTTTGAGAGCCTCCCCACCAGAAAACCTCTGGCACGACACTACAGCACCTGGGCCAGGCCAGGGCCATTCCTCAGCAGGAGCTATGGGACCTGCCCACGTCCTGGGGCAGCTCGTGAGCCCAAACTCCCCCTGCTCACTCCCCCCACCATCCTGTTGGGCATGGCCCAGGGGCTTTGCTGCAAGCTGGAAAAGTTCATGGGTGTCCAGTGGAGTTTCTTGATTTCCCAGCCCAGGTGGACTCCCCGTCCTCTCCTAGAGCTGAAGGTGAGACATCTTCCTCCCTAAAGCAGCTTTGCTTTACTGTGCCTACACCAGGTGGGGGATGGCAGCGTGCCTTTGAACACCCTTGCTTTCCTGATGGCATCAGACACTTGGCACATAGAGTTTTAATTATGTGTCCCTTCCTTCTGCCAGTGCAAGGCAGGTCGGGTCAATACGTGGGTATTGGGACACCTGGGTCCTCTGCAAACTCTCTGGTTTCTCTGTGCTTCCACTTCCCAGTGCTACTGGTGGCCACGGTGAGGCTGAGTGTGCCCGTGGCTCGGGGCTGGCTGGTGCTGCAAGTGGATTTTCTGGGAGTGGTGTCAGGAGCAATCATTGACAGACTGTGTCAGGGAAGCAAACGTCCCTGTCCTTGGTGTGCTACCCAGGCTGTGTTGTCAGTGTATTCCAGTGACACCATCAGCTCCTGGTGGGTTACTTAACCACCTCCCAGCTGCCAAAACAAAAAATTCCCATCTGTTGCTCAGCCCTTCAGATGCATTTCCTTGTGCTCTGGCAGAAACCAGCAAACCTGGAATTTCAGGGTGCTCAGCAGCTGCTCCCCTGAGCAGGGGAAAAAGGAGGTGAAGAGCAGCTCTGGGGGAATTTGAGAGTGCTGAGATGAGCAGATCTTCTCACCCTTCTCAGTTCTTCCTTTAGAGCAAGTGGAAGTGCATGTGGCCAAAGCACTGGGCACAGTTGGGCTCCCAGCATCATCCCTGGGGGAGCCAGGACTGGCTGTGGGAGGGGGTGCAGGGGGATCTAACATGTCCCATCCTCTTCCATCAGACAGAGAGTGCCAGGACCAAAGCAGCAGCTCTGACAGTGACTGTACAGGCCATGGGTCAGGACTGCTGGGTAAGCAGACACAGGGACCTCACATCTGGCCTTCCTCTGGCCCAGAGAGAGCAGCACAGGGACACTGTGCCTCCCCCACAGCAGGGATGAGGCACTGGGGGGGCTGTGTTCACCAGGGGCGATTTGTCCTGTCTGTTGGGGGGTCCCAGGTGAGGACATTTCTCCAGCACTGTGGTCTCCAGGGCGTTTGGAAGGGGCTGAGGCATTTGCTGCCATTCTTCCCTGGTCCTGCAGCCCCTTCCTTGCCCCGCATGGGCTTTGATCTCACTCTCACACAGGTCTCTGGAGCAGATCGTGTCCGCAGCGCAGACCCCAGCCTGCTGCTTCACTTGGCCCTGAGCTCCATCTCTGGCTGAAGATCCTGTGTTGTTCAGTGCTCTCCAAACCAGAGCTGAGCCACCAGTCAGAGCACTGGGAAGCCTCAGACAGGACTGAACCAGCCACTCCGGCGTGGGAGAGGTCCTGCTAACAGCAGCTGGGGAGGAGCTTCTGAATTCCAGTGGTGTTTGCTGTTATCTTGTATCCAAGCTCAGTATCTTTATTGCCAGGCTCAATAGGTGTGGGGCAAAATCCATGCCTGGGTCATGAGGCTGCAGGCAGTCTTGGAGCAGGGAGAACTGGTCAGGAATGACCAGGCTAGGGATGCAGGACTCTGTTTTGGGGATAAAGAGAATGGAGCAGGGTGTCTCTTGTCCTTCAGCACAACATCTCCAGCTCCCTGCAGGCTCTAGAAGGACTCCAGTCAGTGGTGGGGGGAACTGAATCAGGTCCTTGAGGACTCCAGCCTCAGGGCAGACTCTGGAGCTGAGGCAGTGCCTGGTCCCTGGAACTGGAAGGAACTGGGAGAACTCCATTGTCCAATTACTGCAGTGGATCTCTCTGGGTTTCCTTGGGGACCACAGAGGGTGCAGACTGGATCAATGGGGGCTTTCAGTGCTTCACAGAGGCCAGCAGCAAGGAGGGAATTATGGGAACAATCATGGTCATTCCTGGGCTCTTTATGTAGGATCTGGTATTAATTCAATATTAAAGTGATGCACACGCTTCTTGGGGTTCTCCAGCTTCTCCAGCGCGGGTGCATCCTCACAGCCCACTGTCACAAGGCCACATCCATCTGCCCATGGTCACCACCACATCCCTTCTCTCAGGGACACAAGGGGTGCTGTGGAGGAGCCCTGGGGTGGCCTTGCTGGCTGCTCCATGCCAGGACCACAGGGCCGTGGGGAAGCCTCCTACCCTGAGCTTTGGCTTCTCCCAAGCTCCAGGGTGAAACTCTACCTCAACCTTTGGCACTTGGCTCTGCTACGGGAGGGAGAGGGAGCTGGAATCTGCCCAGCCCAGAGGGTTGGGATGGTTTCTTAGAAGTCACCTGGCCTTCACGCCTCTCACCATCTCATCTTTCAGGCTGGCTCAATCCCAGCCAGCTATTGCAGGGCGGGGAGTTTGAGGCTGGGCCATAGAATCACAAAATCATTATGGTTGGAAGGGACCTCCAGGCTCATCAAGTCCAACCTTTATCCCATCATATTCCTGACCATTAGACCATGTGGTTTTCATGCTGCTGAGCCCCAGGGAAGGGTCCTGCTCAAGAGGAGCAAAAGCACTGACAGAGGGTTGATGCCCCTGTGTTGTCCAGGTATCAGCAGAAGACACAGGGCTGAGCCCCGTGAGGTTCTGAGAGGTGCCCATGGGTTTGCAGCCTGACCTGGTGCCTGGGCCACATGCGGGTCTGCAACAGGAGGGAGAACATGTGGGGACAAATGGTCCTCATGAGTGCCACCTCCCAAAGGGCTGCCCAGGACCCACTGTTGGGGTCCAGGGGGGAATCAGTCACCCCTCAGGGGATATGGGCAGCCAAGGACAAGGCTGAGGTCCAGCACAAGAGGATTTATTTTCAGCTGATGCAGGAAACACGGAGCCTAATCCGAGTCCTGTTGGATCACCTTGGGCTGTGGCTTCACCTCCCTGGGCTGTGCAGCTCCTCTCTGCAGCACAGGGCTGGCACGGCCCTCCTGAGCCAAACCTGGAGAGCTGTGGCTGCAGGAGCCACCACCCTGCTACCACCAAGACTTCCAGCAGCCCGGCTCTTCCAGGGCAGTGGGTTAAACTATTTCTGAACCTACACATTCCACAAGTTTTCTGGCCTCCCCATCCACCACCCATCAACCTTCACAGCCCCCTCCCAAGTGCTCTCAGATGCAGGGTGGTTACCACGGGTTTGTTTTGAGGGTTAAAAGCTCTTTGTGTTTTTGGCCTGTGGGTTCCTTAGTGATGGTGATGATAACTCAGGAACACCTCTGTGCCCTGCACGTGCCTCTGCGCTTGGGCACGCTGGAGTTGCACACATGGCATCTTAAGCCAAGGAGCAGAAGGCTTTAGCTGGTGTTGGGAGCACTTTGACAAAGCCCCTCCTGCTTTGACCAGCAGTGGTCTGGCTGTGAGAGCACCTCCCTGGCTCTGCTCCACCTCCCCTGCACACAGCAGCTTCTTTAGATCCCTGAGCACACGCACTGGTGGCACCTCCAGGTAAAGGGGGGTCCCCGGGGCCATAGAATCACAGAATCATTATGGTTGGAAGGGACCTCCAGGCTCATCAAATCCAACCTTTATCCCATCATATTCCTGACCATTAGACCATGTGGTTTTTGTGCTGCTGAGCCCCAGGGAAGGGTCCTGCTCAAGAGGAGCAAAAGCACTGACAGAGGGCTGATGCCCCTGTGTTGTCCAGGTATCAGCAGAAGACACAGGGCTGAGCCCCGTGAGGTTCTGAGAGGTGCCCATGGGTTTGCAGCCTGACTGACATGCGGGTCTGCAACAGGAGGGAGAACATGTGGGGACAAATGGTCCTCGTGAGTGCCACCTCCCAAAGGGCTGCCCAGGACCCACTGTTGGGGTCCAGGGGGGAATCAGTCACCCCTCAGGGGATATGGGCAGCCAAGGACAAGGCTGAGGTCCAGCACAAGAGGATTTATTTTCAGCTGATGCAGGAAACACGGAGCCTAATCCGAGTCCTGTTGGATCACCTTGGGCTGTGGCTTCACCTCCCTGGGCTGTGCAGCTCCTCTCTGCAGCACAGGGCTGGCACGGCCCTCCTGAGCCAAACCTGGAGAGCTGTGGCTGCAGGAGCCACCACCCTGCTACCACCAAGACTTCCAGCAGCCCGGCTCTTCCAGGGCAGTGGGTTAAACTATTTCTGAACCTACACATTCCACAAGTTTTCTGGCCTCCCCATCCACCACCCATCAACCTTCACAGCCCCCTCCCAAGTGCTCTCAGATTCAGGGTGGTTACCACAGGTTTGCTTTGAGGGTTAAAAGCTCTTTGTGTTTTTGGCTTGTGGGTTCCTTAGTGATGGTGATGATAACTCAGGAACACCTCTGTGCCCTGCACGTGCCTCTGCGCTTGGGCACGCTGGAGTTGCACACATGGCATCTTAAGCCAAAGGGCAGAAGGCTTTAGCTGGTGTTGGGAGCACTTTGACAAAGCCCCTCCTGCTTTGACCAGCAGTGGTCTGGCTGTGAGAGCACCTCCCTGGCTCTGCTCCACCTCCCCTGCACACAGCAGCTTCTTTAGATCCCTGAGCACACGCACTGGTGGCACCTCCAGGTAAAGGGGGGTCCCCGGGGCCATAGAATCACAGAATCATTATGGTTGGAAGGGACCTCCAGGCTCATCAAGTCCAACCTTTATCCCATCATATTCCTAACCATTAGACCATGTGGTTTTCGTGCTGCTGAGCCCCAGGGAAGGGTCCTGCTCAAGAGGAGCAAAAGCACTGACACCCCTTCGCCTCATCACAGCGCCCTCCCCGCAGCACCAACCAGTGCCACAGAGCTGCTCCTGCCTTCCCCTGCCCTTCCCCTTGTGCCCCAGGCAGGGACAGGGACAGGGACAGGGACAGTCAGTGCCGGTGCTGGGCACCGATGAGGCATCCCCGGTGCATCAAACCACACCGTGCCACCGTGATCTGAGCTGAGCTGGGCCGAACCGAGCCGTGCCCGGCTGAGCTGTGCCAAGCTGATCCGAACGGACCAAGCTGAGCCGCGCTC